>CAUJNA010003208.1:736902-806580 GCA_963377175.1 Effrenium voratum
GCGCGTGCGCGTGCGCGTGCGCGTGCGCTTGCGCGTGCGCGTGCGCGTGCGCGTGCGCGTGGGCGTGTGCGTGTGCGTGTGTGTTTTCGTGCGCGTGTGCGTGTGCGTGTGCGTGCGCGTGCGCGTGTGCGCGTGCGCGTGCGCGTGCGTGCGTGCGTGCGTGCGTGCGTGGGTGGGTGGGTGGGTGTGTTTGGGTGTGTGTGTGTGTGTGCGTGCGTGCGTGCGTGCGTGCGGCGTGCGTGCGTGCGTGCGTGCGTTGCAGTGGTGTGTGTGTTGGTGCGTGGGTGGGTGGGTGGGTGCGTGGGTGGGTGGGTGGGTGGGTGGGTGGGTGGGTGGGTGTGTGTGTGTGTGTGTGTGTGTGCAAGTGCGCGCGCGCAAGCACGTGCGCGCGCGCATGCGCAGGTGCTTGCGCGTGCCTGTGCTTGCGCGTGCGCGTGCGCATGTGCATGCGCGTGTGTTTGCGTGCTCGTGCGCACGTGGGAGTGTGGGCGTTCGGGGGCGTGCGGGTGTGGGTGCAGGTGCGTGTGCGTGTGCGTGTGCGTGTGGGTGTGGGTGTGTGGGTGTGTGGGTGTGTGGGTGTGTCTGCGTGTCTGTGTGTCTGTGTGTCTGTGTGTCTGTGTGTCTGTGTGTCTGTGTGTGTGAGAGTGTATGTCTCTGTCTGGTCGCTTGTCTGCGTGTCTCGGTGTCTATGTCATGTGTCTGTGCCTTTTGCGTCTATGTGTATGCGTGTCTGAGGGTTTGCGTGTGTGCGTCTGGGTGTCTACGTGTCTGTGTGTCTGTGTGTCTGCGTTTTTGTCTGTGTGTCTGTGTCTGTGCTGCTTTTTGTCTCTTCTGTGTGTGTGTGTGTGTGCGTGTCCGTGTGTGTCTGTGTCTCTGCGTGTGCGCGTGCCCGTGTGTCTGTCTGTCTGTGCGTCTGTGTGTCTGCATGTGTGCCCGTGTGTCTGTCTGTCTGTGCGTCTGTGTGTGTCTGCATGTGTGTCCGTGTGTCTATGTCTGTGTCTATGTCTGTGTCTGTGTGTTTTTTCTTTTTTTTGTGTGTGTGTTTGTGCGTTCATATTTGTGCTTGTGTGTCTGTTTGCCTGCTTGTTTGTTTGTGTTGTTGTACGCGCGCGCGCATGGTTGCTGCTGGGCTGGCAGGCTCCCAAACAGTCCTTTGCCATTTGCCAAGCGATTTGCATGGGAAGGCTGGCACGAAAGTACGGGGCACCCTCTCTCAGTGCCAAGTTGACACATTGGCAGGTGTTTCACGCACAAGTGCGCAGGGACACATGTTGGTGGCTGGCATGCGCTTTCTGACGCGCAACCAGCAGCCCGAGGCCACACCCCAACAAGCACGTTCACCTGCACACAACAAGATGGCCTGTCTGGGTGCATGCCTGGACGCGCTGCTGTATACGGGCACAAATAAGCATGCATGCATGTGCTTGTGCGAGCAAAGAAGAATATGTGCTGGCACCTTCATACATGGGCACATATACTGCTCGAAGTGGTAAGTGGTCACATTGCAATGTGAGCCTGGGCACGTGTGCAAGTGCGGGCCATGCTTGCGCTGGGCCATCACGTGCACACATCTGCGCTGTGCATGGCATTTGTGCCTGGCAGCTTGCATGTACGTATGCGCATGCCCGAACCGTTCACACTTGTAGCTTTCGATTCCCAGCGGTTCCACTTCCGCGCGGAACACCTTCATGAAACGAATTTCCCTTGCATTATCAAACCAGGGGGGGAGGTTGGAAAGGTTGGAAACACAATGCGGCAACAACAAAAAAAGTGCGCCGTGCGCCGCGGTTTGGCCGGGCCGCCTGCTTGACCACGGTGCGCTGCCCGGCTTTATCCGCCAGCTTTGCCCGCCAGCCCTTGGCCGCGAAGGCCATGGCATCTGGGAACCAGCGCCGGGCGAAGAGGTGCACGTAACTCGGGCGGCCGAGGCTCGGCGCCCGAGCGAGCAGGAGTAAGCGTGGAGAAACAGCGCACGGAGGACTGCGGTGAAGTTGGGGCTGCGGGGAAATGAGCGCTGTGATGCAACAGAAAGGGCTTTCCAAAGACTAACCCCGCCCCAAAAAAGTTGCTGGTGCGATTGGTAGGGAATGATCTTCGACCGGTTGTTGGGTTGTCGCACCGGAAAGGGGATTCCCTGAAAGGAACCCAAGTCGGGGATGGCTTGGGGTCATTCCAACTCATTCCTGCCTATCGAGCCAGCGAGTAATTCACGTTGTCACTGCTCGGAAGGCTTCCCCTTAAAGCGTCGACTTGCTGCCCAGACTTGCCAAAGCACCCCCGAAAGGGCTGGCAGAAGAATGAAACATAGAGACAAGGATTAAACCCCAGGTTGAGTCATGGGGGTGTGCAGGATTGAGGGATCCTCCACTGTTGGGGGGAGAAGCATCCCCTAATCCACAAGGTTGGTTGATAGGACGTGCCAAGTGTACCTCAGTGGCTTATCTCCAGGTCACCAGGTCACCAGTCGGCCGGGATGCATAAAGTATTGTACTCCGCCCAAGTAGAGCAAGCCCCAAGTGAAGAAGATCAAGTTGCGGCGAAGATCCACCTGCGGGCGGATTCTGACACGCGCCATTCTCCGAAGATCGACAGTGAGATACTTCCGTTTTTTCCCCGTTTTGTTTTTCTATTTGCTTTTGTTTGTTTTTGTTTTGTTTTTGTTTTTTTCCGGGAGATCGCTAAAAGATGGTGGCTTTGAGAGGCTCCGGGATATCCTTCGCGCGATTTTTTCAGGGGGGTTCTCCAAAAATTGTTTTTTTTTTGCTAAAAGATGTGACTTTCAGTGGTTTTTCTACCAACCAAAATGGGGCATGATTTTACCAAAGGCCCCAGGAACGCTGAGCTTCAGCAGCAATGACACTATGACCCGTGTACCCGTGAAGCAAAAGGAGCATGGCGGCTCGCTCTTCTTTTGGGATCCGCGAAGTTACTGGATCCATTGGGAACATGTCGACATAGGGGACCTCCTTCGCAACCCCGGAGAAAAGAAGAAAAAACAAAAATCGCGCCCATCAGTCCCACCGCCCATTTTTGCCGGTCGTCCCAAGTCACCTCCTCTCGTCGCTCCACGACTTTCTGGGCCATGACGTCGGAGCCGGAGGTCTTGATGGCCGAGACCGCGACGCCGAAGAGGAAGGGATGCTTCCTGCAGATGGGAACCGGAACCGACCCCAGCCGTGGTGTAGATGCCCGGGGAGGAGAAGGCCTTCCCCAATAAAAAACAAAGCAAGGGCCCTGGAAGGGGGGGGGGGGAAACAGGGTTTCAACTTGAAGAAAAAAAGACAGGCAGGACAGTGTTGAAAGGTGAAGTTCTGGTATTGGGCTGTGGATATTAGGCTCTGGTTGCGACTGTGGAAAACTTCGTGGCTCATTGATTGCTTGCAAAATGTCCAAGACTTGTCGTCAGATATTTGTCATGAATCCTTCTGACTCTCGAAGATCATAAAACAAAAACAAACAAAAAATCCACGGAGCTGCCGGCGCGGGTACCATCAAATCGGCCCGCACCCTGGCCTCAGGATTTTACCATAAGTCACCCCATTTATTCAGTGGTGGGTTAAAGGGAAACAACCGATCCCGTTTTCTGACTTTCATAACCCCCAGAAACCGTCAAAATAATGACCCCAGCCCTAGGAAGGGGGTCTGATCGCAGTCTGAGAACCTTTCTCTTGTTGCCGATTTCATCTCCCCAGCATGAAGTGCCCGTGCGTCCCTTAGTCCCCGCCTGCCAATTCGCGACAGAGCTGCAGTTCCACGTCTTACGACCATCGCAGCGAGCTTTGCGCCAACAAAAAAAACACCGTTCGGTCGCAATGCAACGCTCTCTCTGTTGCCCTCAAGTGCGTCCGATGCCTTGGGCCCTCGACCTGTGTTGCTATGGAAGCGCTCAACAAAAACCGCCGCCGCGCAAAAACGCAACGCCGCGCCACATCTCTCGCAGCTACCCCTTTGGAGGGCCAAGCTTCAAGCGCCGAAGCTGGGAGCTCGGGCCAGGAGGCTCAGTGAACATCCGATTCAATCCAACCGTAAAATAGGAAGCCTAAAATGGGTGGTGAATTCACCTATCCCAAAATGGAATCCCATTGGCTTTGAACCACCATTTGCCGGGTTCTCTGGGAAAAGTAAATGACCGCTTCAGGCTGCGGCGGGGGGGGGGAGGTCATGGGAAAGTGAATTGGGCAGCATTCATGAGGGCCCCACCCGCGCGGGTCCTTGGCTCTTGGACTTCCACCCTTCACAGCGCTACCCCAAACTGAAGCTGGGCCTTGCAAAGCATGGCCTGACATGGACCGATACACATCGCAGGCCAAGTCCCCCAACTTTTTGCAACCCGCAGAATAGGTAGACTCATCTCAGATGAGGTCTACCACTAGGGAACATGAAAACGTGTAAACTGTTTGGCTTGCAGCCGCATGCAACTTCCCTGCAGTTTGGGTACGCCGGCCGAAGGAGATCTTGCGACACCAACAGCTGCGATCTATCGTTGTTTGAGGCATGGGACATCGCCGCTGGGCTGCTCAAACTGGAGGCTCCAATCCGAATTTCCATTACCCCCCACCAGCTAACATGGATGTGCACAGACCCCTGTAGAAAGACTACTTTCCTCTTGGAAAGGGCTTTTTTGCACTCCCATGTTAGTTGGTGGGAGGGTATAGAAAGGGGACCAAATCCTGGTCTAACCCCTTGGGTAAGGATTGCGGATGAGCTTTGAACAGCCTACAGGATATCGCTCGGCCGGGCTTTCGTACCCTGAATACACTGTGAGCCGCCAGTCGTGAGGCCACTCGTTACTGGGCGGCTCAAACAGCCGATGTGAGCGTCGTCCTGAGGGCGGCGCCTTTCCCTGACGGTATTGGTGCTGCAAGGCGACATGATCCTCTGGCCAAGCTTAAAATCTGCGAACACTGGCTTGGCCAGTCAAAAGCGCTCAGAGGTCAATTCGCTGTGCAGCTCCTTGCTGTACAAAGCAAGAGATGCATCCACGTCCTCCTCCTCACAGCACAAGCTCTCGCAAAAAGAAGTGGCGTGGACAACGAGCACAAGCAAGCAAGCAAGCAAGCAAGCAAGCAAGCAAGCAAGCAAGCAAGCAAGCAAGCAGGCAAGCAGGCAAGCAAGCAAGCAAGCAAGCAAGCAAGCAGGCAAGCAAGCAAGCAAGCAAGCAAGCAAGCAAAACAAAGCACGCAGGAAACATGGCTGTGGGTGAAAAAAATGTACCCAACATGGCCCCTGGGATGGGAAAAAAGACCAAAACCTGCGGTTTGCCCCTGCTCTTAAATTCTGCCACACCCACATGGACACAGCAAAACTGAAAGCCAGAGCTCCTCGAGGTGATCAAAAGACAGCGGCGCAAGATCAGCATCTTGCCAGAGGCAGTGGACAGGCCCATCGTCCTGCACACCAAAGTTTTCAGCGCGGCCCTGTGAAGCAGCAGCCTTCCTCTTGTTTCCGCGGTTAGTGATCCGGTCAAGAATCGCGAATGTCCTTTCCATACATGGGGCGCCACTGCCAGAATGACCCAACAAACCAGTTTCTGACGGTGGCACCAACACCTCTTGCGGCTTGCGCAAGCCGTCTCCCTTCACCACGCTCTAGATTTTATAGCTTTGTTTAAAGCTAAACCTGACCGTTTCGCTTGCCTTGAGCATTTCAAATGAGCCGAGATCTAGTCTCATCCCTGTGGGGAAGAAACTTGAAATGGGTCTTCTTCACACCCAAAAGGGGCTTTCGGGGCGGCCTCAGGAGGCCTTGCGACACATTGTGTTGAACCATCTCCTCTTGCGAAAAACACCCCCAGAAATGGGTTCCAGCCAATCCCAAGAAATGGGTTCCAGCCAACCCAAGAAATGGGTTCTAGCCAATGTCAAGAAATGGGTTTTAGCCAATCCCAACAAATGGGTTCTAGTTCATTTCAAGAAATGGGTTCGAGCCAATCTGCAGAGTATTAGAGTCACAATCAAAACCCCCACCCAGAATCATGTGAAGAATTGAGAAGGCAGCCGCCACTATTTCTGGTTGGGACTTTACTAACCTTCACTTACCCGGGTGTTTGATTGTGACTCCAAATTAAGCCTCACGGTTCCAGGGTGGGGGGGGGGGTGCCTGGGTCCCTTCCAAGAATGCAGCCATGTTGTCCTTCTTGTCCTTCTCCGGTCGGAGTGCCGCCGCATATCCCATACTCTCCTCACACTCCTGCAGCTCCGAAAGAAGAAGAAAAAAAAACGCGGCGCCGCAATCTCGGCTTTCTGCCGCATGGCTACTGTGGATGGTTGCGAGATCCGTTCGCACCACTTTGAAATTATGGGAAACCACGACGTTTGTTGCTGTTTTCAGGGGAATCATTATTCCAGGGTTTTCTTGGGTGGTGCAGGATTTCGTCCATCCACAGTATGAACTTCAGGCCTGGCAAAATAAATGCGGCTGTTTCTTTCGTTCTCGGGGCCTGAAAATGTCTTCAACGGCCAATGAAGGTGGCCCACTGGGGTGTTCTGCGGGGTTGGGCCTACTGATGATGTAGGTTTTCCTCTTAGGCGAGTTCATTCCCGGAAGAAAGGAATGAAAAGCGCTCAAACCTGATTCATGTCCATTGGGCAAAGGTGCGGTCTCCAAGGATATGTGAGGAGCGGGCAGTATTACTTGATCATGGTGCATGTGGGGCATCCAGCCCCATATGCGGAATAGATCGGGGGAGGAAACTGATCAGTCCTGAACTATGGGCGTGTCCCTTGTGGAATTGTGCATACTAAGCAGTCCGCTTGCAAAAGGAGGCCGACATGAACGAGTTGGAAGAGCCACGTACCAAAATTTGGCAAATGCGCTGGCACCTTGGCTTTTGGGAATTTGGATCGTCCCCCCTTGTCCTGCCCAAACTAACAGTTGACTACCAAAAAAACCTGCGAACATCTGTGAAGGGATCTTATAGGAGCATCCGTTTTACCTCTCATCGAAATCGGCACTCCTTGAACTCCCCACTCATGCTGTGAGGCACCATGACCGACATCTTCTTGGAAATCGATCGCATGGAGTTGGAACGCAGCCGCACCATTATCTGATGAGCGTGCAAATCCAGCTCGGCCTGTGTGGCAGCATAAGTCCTCGGCTTTGAAAGTTGCGCTCGCTTTCGATACTCGACCCCTGAAACAAAACCATTCAAACCAACAAACCAACCCCTGAAACAGAAAAACAAAACAAGGGCACCAAATCCAGGGCGAGACAGTGTCCATGCCTCTTCAGACAGCCTTTTAACAATTTCTAGAAAGCCGGGGACCATCTGCACTAAAACAGGTGCCGTGCGGCGAGAATGAAATGGCAATTTCCTTGAACATCACCTCAGATGTCAAGGCAACGTGCTGAACAAGCTCTATCAGAAAAACACAAACCAAATGTTGCCCAGAAAAATGCACGGTAAAGAAAACACACTCATGCTGCACGAGTTGGTTTATTTCTGGACTTGTCACCTTGATAGCTTTCACGTACATTTTCACGTCCTGCTCTCTCAGGGGCGGATTCGCGTATAGTTCCTGATAGAGCATGTCCGAGGGCACTTGGAAGGACTCCTGAAGTGTCCAACCCGAACTGCGATTTGGGAGAGAAAAGGGCTCGGTACTAAATAGTCCGAAAATTTACGCCACTACCCATCCCCTTTTTGGTTTAGAAGAACATGATCTACTTAGCTGGTGGATGGCACCTGGCTACCTGGCTGAGTGAGAAATTTGCAGGGGGATTGCGCGGCACTTGGGCCCAAACTCGAACTTTTTGAGATTCGCCGGAGTTCGGGTCAAAATGGGGACGCGGAACTGGCAACAAAGCCTGCCTCCGCAATGACCGGCAGGATGGGGCAGGCCGGAAGCGTGCAAATCTCCAGAATCCACGCCGCCACGTCGGTGGATTTGAAGCAGCCGGCACTGCAAATCCTGAGGCAAAAGGATCAGTGAACTTGGCCCCAAGGGGCGGAAGAGCGGAAGCTAAATCTCCAGTGCTCCAAACCTGGGAAAAGGCAAAGCAACCCAAAGTCTGCAACTGCAGTCTGAGGGATCATCAAGGCCGTTTCCACCTCCTCCCGGATGGTTTCGCCCCGCATCAAGACCTTGGGCAGGGACTGCATGCCCCGGAGGAACTGCTTCATCAGCAGGTCAAGAAGGATATGCGCTGCCGCAGCCGCCTCCATATTGTTGAGGTCTGCCACAAGGCAGCACTCATACCTTAAGCGGGCATGCATCTCAACTGGCTCCCAATCACTGTCGTTGAGCTCGTCAGGATCGGCGGATCGCCCCCCCAAAAAAATTATTTGACGAAGCCGCTCCGCACCCCCAGTTCTAAGCGAGCGCCTTGACTCAATCCTTGAACAGGCTGTGTCAGGAAGGCAGCAGCTCAGTCGACACACCTTCCCTGCTCAGCTTAGGCCGCTGGCAAGCAAATTTTACCCAATGTCCACACCGCAGAGTCGGCAGAGCATTAGCGAGATGGGATGATAGATTGTTTTTCGCGGACATTTTCTTCCCTCAGAGTTTGCACTGGGTCAATGCAGCCAAGACTTTGCAGTGGAAGTCTCGCGCTAAAAGTTTTCTACAGAGGCATAGCGCGCGTCCTTGCGGCGCCGGGGCGCCAGCGAGTCCGCAGCGCGCTGCGGGCGGCCGTCGCGCCGGAGCGAAGGACGGGGTCCAGGCGGCGCCTGTCCCCCAGGACGATACTGATAGCCATCGAGCGCGCAACCGCCCCACAAGCAGACGTCGCCTCCGAAGCGCAGGTTCGGCTTCTCACGCTGCAGCCCCATGTGGCGGAAAGCAGCACGCCACGCGTGCCACAAGTTTCTTGGGCGTGGCTCGACACTGTTGAGCTCGTCGCGGAGTTGGCCGCTCCCGTCCCCACATTGCAACTACTCAACTGCCTGACTTGCAGTCTGCCTGGCTGCTGCTCTTGTTTTGCGCCGCGCCTCGGGCGCAGCACTTTCGGAGCCCGCCCGGCCAACACACCGCACCCATGCCCCAGCCCGAGTCAAAGCTCATCCTGTGCCTGAAAATTTGTAGCCCGGCTGTTTCGCTTCCTCCAAGTCCCCAACCCCCCCCTTCCCCCCATACCAGCGCGCTTTACACAGGCAGGTCCACCGTGACCTTAAGAAAATCGATGTTTAGAAAGAATCCGGACAGAACGGAAAAGTGAACATGGCCACATCATTGGCATAGCGGAAGCAGGATCCGGGCAAGGTCCAGATGCACCGTGAGGGTCGTCGCGCATCGCCCGGGGCGCGCCACTGCCCAGCCTTGCAGAGTTGCTGCTGGAGCCCGCCACATCCTGGTCAATTTGGATGGCAACTCTTTTTTAACCACGCGACCGCTGCGATCACGCCGTCCGCTGTTGTACCTCGTTGGCCGGCCCCTCAAGTTCATGCGGCCCTGGCATCATTTGCTCAAGCCCGCATTTCCCTCTTGATTCTTTTGAGCCTGGCCGAGGCGGGCAGTGAGCAGCGATATAAACGACTTCCGAACAGGCGATCGAAACAGGGAAACCATCAAGAAAGGCAAACATTCGATCTGACATTTCGCACATCCTACAGTCAGATCTACCTTTGCGGGTCAAGGTCTTCGATTGCAACTCTGTCCTCTCACAAAAAGTGCCTTTGCCCCAAGCCGATGCTGTTGGACGAGATCGAGAGAAGTGAGTGAGGATGGAGTCGCACTTCCAAGCTTCTTCGCGTAACCCACATTCGTCGGGGATGATTGGATGCAACACTGCCACATGAGCAGCAAGAGAGGAATCGCCGGCACTTGAAGTCGTGCTGTGTAGAAGCATATTCTAGTCAAGCCAGCATTCATGTCCAAAGAAGCACGTTCTCGAATCAAAGAACTCACCATGTGCTTCCACTTAGTATTTGTCACAGGGTTCCTCCAATCCCTTGCCAAAAGTTGATTCACTCAACTTTGAACACCCCATCGATCCTACTGAGGGTCCCCTAACAAGACATACCCGAAGCCAATCAAAGCATCCCCTACGCACATGCCTTCCAGCTCCAAAACAGCCTTCGAGCAGGAAGCTCGACCGCCGGGCGCACGTTCGCAGATGGCCTGCCGGAGGTTCCCGTGAACGAGTCCCGTGAACGGCTGTGTCAGGAGTTCACCAGCTCAGTCGACACGCTTCCCTGCTCAGTCTAGGCCAGCCAGCTAACACACCGCGCCCATGCCCCAGCCCCAGTCCAAGCTGATCCCCTGCCTGAAACTTTGAAGCCCGGGTGCTTCGAATCCTCCAAGTCCCCAACCCCCCCTTCCCCCCCTACCAGCGCAAGCTTTACACAGGCCAGCCCCATCCTTCGAGCCCCAGGTCCAGGGCCTAGCCCAGCCAGCTGAGCCCGTCACGCCCAATCCAGCTCATTCCAGCCACCTCGTTGGCCGGCCCCTCAAGTTCATGCGGCCCTGGCATCATTTGCTCAAGCCCGCACTTCTCTCTTGATTCTTTTGAGCCTGGCCGAGGCGGGCAGTGAGCAGCGATATAAACGACTTCCGAACAGGTGATCGAAACAGGGAAACCATCAAGAAAGGCAAACATTCGATCTGACATTTCGCACATGTGCTACAGTCAGATCTACCTTTGCAGGTCAAGGTCTTCGATTGCAACTCTGTCCTCTCACAAAAAGTGCCTTTGCCCCAAGCAGATGCTGTTGGACGAGATCGAGAGAAGTGAGTGAGGATGGAGTCGCACTTCCAAGCTTCTTCACGTAACCCACATTCATCGGGGATGATTGGATGATGAGCAGCAAAGAGGAATCGCCGGCACTTGAAGTCGTGCTGTGTAGAAGCATATTCTAGTCAAGCCAGCGTTCATGTCCAATCTGAAACTCAAGGAAACGGACTCAAACCCAAACAAAGAAGCACGTTCTCGAATCAAAGAACTCACCGTGTGCTTCCCCTTAGTATTTGTCGCAGGGTTCCTTCAATCCCTTGCCAAAAGTTGATTCACTCAACGTTGAACACCCCATCGACCCTGAGGGTCCCCCAAATCAAGACATACTGCGGATGGACGAAATCCTGCACCACCTAACAAACCCTGGAATCATGATTCCCCTGCAAATACCAACAAACGTTATGGTTTCAACCATGGTTCCAAGTGGTGCGAACGGATTTCGCTACCATCCACAGTACCCGAAGCCAATCAAGGCAATTGAACACCCCATCGACCCTGAGGGTCCCCCAAAGACATACCCGAAGCCAAGCAAGGCATTCCCTTCCGCACAACCCTTCCGAGTCCCAAACAGCCTTCGGGCAGGAGGCTCGACCGCTGGGCGCGCGCTCACAGATGGCCTGCCGGAGGTTCCCGTGAACGAGTCCACCAAACTCTCCATCGTGTCCTGAGACGGGTCGAGGCCGGCACAAAAGATGTGGAAAACTCCAAGGGAACGTCAAAAGGCACGGAAAAAGGGGGCTTGGTACTTTTGGGTGTAAAACCAAAGCAAATTATCTGGCATAGGAATTCAAAGAGCCGGCGTCACATGTGTTTCGCCCAAATTGGACCGGGCTTGAGAGTACGACTCTGGCATCGGCAAAAACTAGGCCAGCTGCATGCATCCCTTGACCCACTGCAAGAAATCATCATGGTCCCTTTCCTTCTGAGACATGATGGAAATTCATCAAGGAATCATGTCAGCAGGGGGGGGGGGGCTTCTGCTGCGTGGCGTGAACTCCGCAAACCACTCGTGTTTCCCTGGCACGTGGACATGCCGCAAGCCAGCTATTTGTCACGAGCAAAAGCCTGTTTCCTTGCTTGGCGTGGTTGTTCATTGTGCGGACACATAGATTTGGACCTTGTTTCGAGAGGTTCTTAAGGTCTGGGGGTTGGGGCCCCTATCCATCAATCAAGGGACCCAGGGCTCGCAAGTCTAGAGCACACATGTTCATTTGACTGTCACAAGTTCCAGTCGTGCGCGCGACACCTGCGTGCCAAGCTACCAAAGGCTTCGCAGTCTTCCCCATCTAACGCCCGTCCACGTAGATGTATCACATGATAATCTCACAAGCAATTCTACCTGTAGGGCACCCAGAAGATCAGTTTCCTCTTGAAGGCACGTCAGGTGCCACGTCAGTGGGAAGGATCTTGACCATTTCACTCTTGACATGTCTCCACTGGATTGCGAGCGGATCCAAAAGAACAGGTCCCAACACACCCCCGAGACTCCCGGGACCCAAACGTCTGGAACAAGAGTTACATTTGAGTAACTGTCGGTGTTTCAACCGGGATAACTTTTTGGAGGGTGTTGGGAGAAATCTTCATAATGAGGGCTCGGCTCAGTCTTCGGAATCAGGCTGAAGTGCGTCCACCATAAAAGAGGCCAGAACAGGGGGCCCTGCTTTGATTCCTCCGCAGCCTTTTCATTCGGGCGACCCCAAAAAAGCTTTCTCTTGGAAACCCATCAAAAAGAAAAAACACAAAGCCTTTGATCGAGGCTCGCAAGTCACCAGCGCAGGCATGCTCAAGGACTGAAGACCGTTGAGCCAGCGCAAGGTGTCTTGGACATCCTGCGATGTGGTTGGTTTCGGATGGAAAAGGAAACTGGCAGACATGCAAGTCACATTGCTCTTCTACCTGTCACCCCCCGACCCTCCTCTTGTTGGATCTGAGGGGTTTGAAAAGGCAATTGGTGGGGGGTCAGGAGCAAAGCACGCAGGGTTCAAATAGATGGGGCGATTAAAAAGACATGGGCTAGGGGGAGAGGGGTTAGAAAGAAAGCAGGTCAAAAAAGATCAACGGTGCAAGCAAATGGGAGCCCGAACTGAGGGGGTTTAGAAGGGACAAGGACCCGGTACTTGTTCGATGGTGTTAATGCTAAGGTTGTGAGGAGCTGCATTGTAGGCTCCTTGGAACCATAGAAAAACTGGCCTGGTCAAGGGGAACGAGTGAGTCTTAGGCAAATTGACAGAACAGAAACATACAACAAGCATAAAGAGCCCTAGGTGTGTTGTTCCATTTGGGATATGGTTCTCTTGCCGCATCAAGTGATTTGGGGACCCTTCGAGTCGTAACTTTGTGATGCCCCAAAATTTGCGGCATCCATTCTACGACCTGGGCTTGACGCCTGTGAAAGTCTCAACGAATCCCAAATATCAAGACGCCAGAAGGAAGGTCAAAACAGCCGGCAGAAAACCAAAGGAATATGCCAGAAACGCGAGAAACACGTTGCAGATTCCTGCGGGAAAAAGGCGCTCCATGCCGCTGTTCCTCCCTTTCTTCGTTCCAAGTTGGAGTCCAATTCGACAAAACGGTTGTGTGGTGTTGGAGCTTTGCGCCACAAGGAAGCCCTTACTTTTGGATCAAGGGCGGCCTCCCCATTTTCGTGATTGTTTCAACGGAAAAGCAAGGGGACACCAAAGCATCTCCATGGGGCCAAGCAATACCCCATTTGGAGACACACACTCATTCTCGGGATACAGAGCCCTCCAAACCGTCGGTTTGTTCCCTAGGCACATGTCTGAAAGCTTCACCTTAAAGGCACGGAAAGTCGTCCAAGCTTTCACGGCGAACCAACATCATAGCCATCCATACTGTGGATGGACGAAATCCTGCACCACCTAAGAAACCCTGGTTTCTGATGATTCGCCTGTAAATCCCAACAAACGTCATGGTGTCCAATACTTTCAAAGTGGTGCGAGATGGATTGCGCAACCATCCACAGCAGCCATCGATCTTGTCTGCGGTCACAGCCTCGTTTTTGTTCCTTGTGTTTTTTTTTTTTTGACTCCCGGCATTTTTCCCTATTCCAAGCCGAGGTGCGGAGAGCCCGATGCCGAACTTGGCGAGCTCGTTGATGTCTTGCACCAGCACCCCGCACTCCGAGATGTACTCTTGGTCCGGCTTCACATAATTGGGCCAAGCGATCAGGATGGAAGAGACCTAATCGGCGAAAAAAATCTGCCAAAAAACCGAGGAAAAAACAAACAAGGGGATTGGGAGGATATGAAACAAACAGCTTGGTTCCAATGCTTCACCTAGTGTACAGTCTCCTTCTGTTCTTTTGTTCTGGGGTACCCAGGTCGTGCTTACACATGTCTTGCCCAACTTTGGTTATTTCGCCAAGCTGTCCAAGCCCGCGCTCAGTTGGCAAGCCGAGCACCCCAGCCACTTTGGTTCTCTTTAAGCGGCACATGGGCTTGCCTCGGTTTCCCTTTGCCTTTCAAAACAATCCCACAAAAGGGTGCGAGCCTCGAAAAGAAACAAGCCCGCTTTAAATTTGCCGCACACAAAGCCGACCCAGAAACACAACAAACAAATTTGCCCGCACAACAGGGAACCACCTTGGCTCAGTTTCTCAGAAGGGCACTCTTTTTGGCCGGGAATACCCATCTGGTTGGCCATGATTTCCGTTGGAAGGACCCCCTCTTTTGCTTGGCTTCAACTGGAGAAGAAGAAGAAAAAAAAAGGAAAACCCGGGCTCCATCGGACGGAGACTTGTGGGACTCGCCTCGGAGACCCGTGCCGTGACCATCTCCCCCAGGCACCAGGGCCGGCGTATGACCTCGGGGGAGCCGAGGATCAGAAAGGTCCGGGTGTTCTGGGACACGTGCCAGAAGAGTTTGGTCAGGTCCTCAGAAGCTTTGCTCGCTCGCTCAGAAGCTCGGCTCGGAGAAGATGGGGATGGGTCACGGCTGCGGAATTCTGTCGGGATTTCTGCTTGTCCGTATTTGTCTTTGGGATTGTTTTCGATTTTCGCCTTGGCCAGTAAAATGTCGTCTATATCAAACCAGGAATAGGTGCTCACAGTCGGGTCGGACGGGGGCCTTTCCTTTTCCTTGGTGCCATGGGAATGACAACGAGACAGAATGAAGCGGAAAGGGGATGTCCTCCCTTAAAGGAAGCCATAGATGATGGATAGGGGTCATTCCCTCCTTCGAAGGAGACCAGAAACCATATGGGTCAAAATTAGTCACCACCAGGAATTAGGCTGCAAGTGTTGAGTCCTTGTTTCCTTTTACCAGGGCAACCCATTTTGGGTATCCAGTTTTGACCCACAGCCACCTCAATTGGACGGGTGCCTTTTCATTGGAGGCGGAAGCCGTCCCCTTTCAGTTCCCTCCAACTTTTAATGTTGATCCAGGATTAATAAACCCGTCCCATTATTAGGGGGGTGTTCCCTCCAAAAGTGATGAATCTCCACTAAAAGGGGACACCCCCATTAACCAGGGGTTTATTAATCCGGGGTTAACATTATTCGGCAGTCAAGCCTTTTCATGTTCGGGGGTGAAGGCGACCGCTCTTCACGAAAGGTAGATCACATCCCCCACATGAAAGCAACCTCCAGCCAGAGAGAGCCAAAAAGATCAGGCCACAACCTCCCCCAAAGCAATGACGCGTGCGAGGGACTCCCCTCAGAGCAAGGAGAAGGTGATCTACCTTTCTGAAAGCCAAACTTTCGCCCCAGAAGAATCTCCGGAACCAAAAAAAGCCCCCTGCAAAATGGAAAGGCTTGGAGTCTGCATGACAACAGTTGGGAACCCAAAATGGGGACTGCTTCCTCCCAGAACGGGATGCTGTTGTTGGTTCGGCGGCTTCGCTGGGCCTGTTGAAATAACATCCTCAAAATTACACTCTCGATGGATTGAAAGGAAACCCCTCAAAATGTAACTTTCAAAGACCCTGTTTTTCACCTGGATCTGGACACAAAGAGGTCCTTCATCATAGGATCCAAACTATCCATCTCAAAGCCACCTGCCCTTTTGGGCGTTTCTTTGCCAATTTTGACCTACTCAATTTCACATCCAAACACCCAGGTGGTCCCATTTTACCTGAAAGAATGGCTCCTGTCAAAAACAAAATCAAACACCACCTACGCCCAATCCGCCCGAGTTCGATTTCCGGGTGTGGGTCAAAAGTGCCCAAAATGTCTTGCCCTGGCAAACGGAAACCTCAACTTCCTGACTAATTTTGACCCGCGCGGTGTCTGGTTTCATTTTTTCCGGAACAAAGCAAACTCCTCTCAAAAACCCAATTGTCATTTGTCAAAACGAAAAAGGGGAGCAAAAAATCACCTACCGCCAGTCAGCTCCAACCACTTCCCCCCCGACTTCTCCACTCGATCTCTCGCTTTCTCGCTTTCTCAAAAAAACAACATGAGTTCCAAACAGGTCGATGTCCTTCGCTTTCTCTTTCTCGCAATCTCTCGCTCCTGCAGGTCGTCGCAGTCCACGAAGCTGGTGAAGGCCTGGGACCGGCGCAGCAGCAGGATCTTCAGCAGCCGCGCCACGGAGCCCGCGCCGCGCTTGTGGTGGCAGAGGAAGAAGTGGTAGGTCTTCCGCTGCGCGCTCAAAAAGTGCCTGCCGTCTTTTTCTCTCCTTTTTTTGGCAGGGAAGGTAAAAGCATGGAAAAAGCTGTCTGAAAAACTTGAATGGCCTGCTTTTGGGGGAGAAAAACTGGTGCCATCAGGGAGAAAAAGGACTGGGAAAAACGTCTGATCCGGCGGGGAAAGAAAGGAAGAAAGGAAGAAGTGCCTGCCGGTGTTTGTTTTTTTCTGTTTGTTGCAGGGGGGAGAAAAACATGGAAAAACCCTCTGATGCGGTGGCACTTGCAGGGAAAACATGAAAAAACGCTCTAATCCAGTGAAAAACTTGAAGACGGGCCATCAGGGAGAAAAAGACTGGGACAAACATCTGATTTCGTGGAAAGAAAGGAAAAGAAAGCTGGAAGGTGAGGTGCCATCAGGGAGAAAATACATGAACAACTCATGAACACGTCTGAAAGGAAGAGAAAGCTGGAAGGTGAGGGGAGATGAGAAGCAAGGAAGCCACTTGGCAGGGAGGAAAACATGAGAACCGTCTGATTTTGTGGGGAAAGAAAGGAAGACAAAGCAAGGTGAGGCTTGAGGGGAGATGAGAAGAGGCTGAAACGTGTTGCGTTTAGGAGAAACGGGGGCCAAAGGAGAACCCATGTTCTGGTTGAGAGACAGTCCGGTAACCACGCTAAGTGGCGAATTCGGCTACCACGCCAACTTTTAGCAATAACCACGCCAGATCAGTAACCACGATAACAAAATGCAAAATAAAAGCACACGGAACAACAGAGAAATATAAAGAACTATGAAAGCAGTATGAAAGGAACATAGGAGGCAATGGATGGTATGGGAAGTGGACGGAAGGACGGGAAGTGGACGGGACATGACATGGACGAGATGGATGGACGGGAATGGACAGTGGAATGGACGGGAAATGAATAGGTGGGAGTTGTGAACGACGGGAAGTGGATGGAAACGGACGAGAAATGGACGGGATGGACGAGACCGGAAATGGATCAGGGAATGGTTGACGGGAAGTGGACGGGACATGGGCTAGGTGGATGGGATGGACGGGAACTGGACGGGAACTGGACGGAAAGTAGACGGAAACGGACGAGAAATGGACGGGATGGACAAGACCGGAAACTGGACGGGACATGGGCGGGAAAGTAAATTGACGGAAACGGAAGGAGGTGGATCGGAGTTGTGGGTGGACGGGAAGTGGACGGGAAGTGGACGGAAACGGACGAGAAGTGGACGGGATAGTGGACGGTTGACGGGAAGAAGGGAAATGGGCGGGACATGGGCGGGGAAGTGAATCGACGGGAACGAGGATGGGTAGGAGTTGTAGGCAGCGAGTGAGTGGACGCAAAGGACGAGCAATGGACGGGATGGACGAGACCGGAAATGGATCGGGAATGGACGGTTGACGGGAAGACGGGAAGTGGACGGGAAGTGGACGGGAAGTGACGGGGAAGTGACGGGGAATGACAGGAAGTGGACGGGAAAAGGAACTTGACGGGGAAGTGACGGGGAATGGCAGGAAGTGGACAGGAAGTGATTAGGAAGTTGCGGGGAATGACAGCAAGTGGACGGGAGGTGATGGGGAAGTGACGGGGAATGAGAGGAAGTGGACGGGAAGTGCACGAGAAGTGAGGGGGAATGAGAGGAAGTGGACTGGGAGTGATGGGGAAGTGACGGGGAATGAGAGGAAGCGGACTGGGAAGTGGAACGTGACGGGAATGAGAGGAAGTGGGCGGTGACGGGGAATGAGGAAGTGGACTGAAGTGACAGGGAATGAGAGGAAGTGGACGGGAAGTGATGGGGAAGTGACGGGGAATGAGAGGAAGTGGACGGGAAGTGCACGAAAAGTGACGGGGAATGAGAGGAAGTGGACTGGGAAGTGCACGGGAAGCGACGGGGAGTGAGAGGAAGTGGACTGGGAAGTGCACGGGAAGTGACGGGGAGTGACGGGGAATGACAGGAAGTGGACGGGAAGTGACGGGAAATGAGAGGAAGTGGACGGGAAGTGGAACGTGACGGAGAAGTGGCGGGACAGGAAGTGGACAGGAAGTGATGGGGAAGTGACGGGGAATGACAGGAAGTGGAGCGTGACAGGGAAGTGACAGGGAAGTGACAGAAGTGACGGGGAAGTGGACGGGAAGTGATGGGGAAGTGGACGGGAAGTGATGGGGAAGTGACGGGAAGTGAGGGGGAAATAACGGGGAGTGATGGGGAAGTGACGGGGAAGTAAAATGAAAGTGGATGTGGACAGCAAATGGACAGCGAGTGGACGGGAAGTGCACGGGAAGTCACGGGGGTCCTGTCCATTTCCTTTCCATTTCCTGTCCATGTCCTTTCCATGTCCTTTCCATTTCCTTTCCATGTCCTTTCCATTTCCTTTCCATTTCCATTCCATTTCCTTTCCATTTCCTTTCCATGTCCTTTCCATGTCCTTTCCATGTCCTTTCCATGTCCTTTCCATGTCCTTTCCATTTCCTTTCCATGTCCTTTCCATGTCCTTTCCATTTCCTCTCCATGTCCTTTTCATTTCCTTTCCATGTCCATTCCATTTCCTTTCCATTTCCTTTCCATTCCATTTCCTTTCCATGTCCTTTCCATTTCCTTTCCATGTCCTTTCCATTTCCTTTCCATGTCCTTTCCATTTCCTTTCCATTTCCTTTCCATTCCATTTCCTGTCCATTTCCTTTCCGTTTTCTTTCCATTTCCTCTCCATATCCTTTCCATTTCCTTTCCATTTCCTTTTTCATTTCCTTTCCATGTCCTTGCCATGTCCTTTCGATTTCCTTTCCATTTCCTTTCCATTCCATTTCCTTTCCATTTCCTTTCCATTTCCTTTCCATGTCCTTTCCATGTCCTTTTCATTTCCTTTCCATTTCCTTTCCATTCCATTTCCATGAAGAGGCTGAAACGTGTTGCGTTTAGGAGAAACGGGGGCCAAAGGAGAACCCATGTTCTCGCAAAGGTCAAGACAAACGAACCTCGTGGGTTCTGGAAGGATTTCAGACTTGCGACCGGGACGGGTCTTGCTGAAACAGAACTTCACCAAAGCATTCGAAAAACAATCGGGAGTTCGATCGGTCATGTGAGTCACAATTATACCAACAAAAACAGTGGCCTCAAACAATGGCACCACGCCAAGAGCGCCTCATTTGAGTCACAATCAAACCGGTATGAAATGGTCGATCCCCAGAACCATATGCAGAATTACCAAGGAGGCACCCATTTATGGCCGAGACTGCCCCTTACCAGCCTTCATCTACCCGGGTTTTTGTTTGTGGCTCATCCCACGTCGCGCGAGCCTGGCTACTCCCACAGCAACAACGACACCAATCGCCAGCAGCATGAAACTTACCAGCAGCGCGCACACCACCACCATGGCGGTCTTGTCGTAGTCCTGGCAGGTGAGAAAGTCCTTTGGCGCGGCTGTTTTGAAGGGGAAGAAGGTTGCCCAAGCTTAAGTGACTGTGAAAGGCGCGACGGTGCTGTCTTGGAATAGAAAAAAGAACAAAAAGATGGATGCGCTTGTGTATGTTGCAAAGCGCAGAAAACAACGCAGCGCCCTTCAGTCAACTAATCTTATCAAGCTAGAAGCTTGGCAGAAAAGGTATGGATTGTAGGTGAAGTTTTTGTGCCTTGAACCAAACGCAATCCCAAAGAGAGGCGAACACTGCCAAAATGAAGCACTGGTCTCGGAACCAGCTTCAGCTGTTCAATGCCGTGGTGAGTTTTGTTGCCCCGCACAGTGCGACCACAATGAGAGCAGTTCAACGGACCCTAAATTCGAACAAGGTTGCCATGTGAGGCGCCAACCTCGCAATATCAACGAGGTAGCTGCAATCCAACCCAACTTGGTTGACGTTGGAAGGGGAGAAAATTTAAAATTTAGCACTTTAGTGGGGATTTCCCACTAAACCACGAAAATGAAAAATGTAAAATGTTTCCCAACAACAACCATGCCAACCCGAAGTCCGCAAAAAGATTCCGGCGACGCACAACTTCGCAGGGTGCCGCTTGTTGACAACCCGCACGGCGCAGCGACAGCCAACCGACCCACCGCCTGAGGACTTTCAGGCTTTGCTCCAACTCACACCACACGGAGAGCGCCAAAGTCCACCAAGGCTCCGCTTTCCATTTTCGGAACTTGCACCGCGCCCACGGCAAGAGCAAATCGAAAGCCAAAGTCCGCAAGGGTGGCTTTCAACGTTCGAAATTCGCACACCACAGAATCAGCGACTGAACCCAACAAAAGCCAGCAGCAAAAGCATTCCGACACTGCGCGGAGCCTGCAGCCTTTCTGTTGCGCGGCCAACGGAAAACCCTAAGTGAAAGCAACCCCATAGAAATCACGACACCTTTGGGAGAAATCCAAAAGGATTTGTGTGTAAGGAGACCATCTGTCCTAGCAATGGAAATCAATGCCAATTTTGGGAGAAATCCAAATGGATATGTCGGTTCCAAGGAGACCACCCTGTCTGTGGGTCAAAAATAAGTAACCAAAATGGGTTGCCCTGGTAAATGGAAACATGGACTAAAACCTGCAGTCCATATCCTGGTGGTGAAGATTTTTGTTGACCCATACCCAAGGTGAAAGCAATAGTAATCAACGACACCTCTGGGAGAAATCCAAAAGGATTTGTCTGTTCTAAGGAGACCCAAGCAGTAGAAATCAACGAGATCCACCTTTTGCAGACATCAAATCAAACGGATTTGTCTCTATGGAGGCCATCTGTCAATCCACGGCTTCTGTCACGGAGACCGCCATCTGTCCTCTACAAAGTTGGAGCCCACAGTCATCACCACGATCAGCGCGGTTCCGATCATGATCTCCAGGTTGTTGCAGAGCATCGCCCGCCAGGGCTTGAAGAACGCGGTGGCGGCCAAGCTGGTGCACGTCAACAAGTTCATGAGCAAAACCTGGGCTGCAACGAATTCCCTGCAGAAAGTCTCAACTTCTTGGGGGGGTTAGTGGAAAACACAACTTGCTTTCAACCGAAAATGTCAAAGTCTCAAGCTCCAAGCGAATAGCAGCCAAGCAGCTCGGTTGCTCACCCACGGCACGAGAGGCAAAATGGCAAGCAGCATGTTCCGCAGCATGAAGAGCACTGCAAAGCCTTCGGCCCCTGGACGGAATCTCACCAGCAGGAAGGAGCACGACCGGACGAAGGCCATGTCCCCATGCTTCAGTCGGGACGGAAGCTCGAAGACGACCGCCCAAGTGCAAGCCGCCAGGAACGAGATGGGCAGCAGAAAAGCCGTCCCGCCGATCAAGGACATGTGCAAATGTGCATCCTGGCCATTGCAAAATACGGAAAAGTAGGCCTGCAAAGTGGAAAGCCCATTTGGATGGGTATTGCACCGGAAGGGTGTCAGCAAGGAAGAGCACACCGAGATGAAGAATATCATGCACAGAGTCCCCAAAGTTCTGGCAAGCAGACTCCTTGGTGGCTTAATGCTACGCAAAAAAAACTTGCCGAAAAACTGCATGTTTGTTGGTCCATTGGTGGGCGAATGTACCAATTCAATAGGTGAAAAATGTACAAAGCCACTTGATGCCAAGCCTCCAGCGCCAACACTGCTTGAGCCCGCGATTCCAGCCCAAAAAAATCTGAACTGTGATATGGACGAGCAACGCCACGCCGCAGAGCGCCAGCATGAAAAATGTTTGTGTCGCAAACTGGGCCACCGGATGCGTGGGTGTTACGCAGCCGATGGAAATATAGTCCAGCTTAAAGGTAAGAATCTCTGTTATCGCGAGCCAACTTGCGATGGGCTCACCCCAGTTGATGCCTATCTGCTGAACAATGCTGAACAGCTGGCAGGTGACGAAAAGCTGGTTCAGTGCCAAAGCAACAATCATCAAGCTGCTGCCCTGCTTCACCTTGAGGCCGTCGTGCTGAAACACGAAGTACAAGACCTCACTTGCAACCAAAGTTGCCATGACTCAAAATGCATCGAAACTCAGTGGAGCCACATCTAAGATCGGCAAATAGAGGTCGAGTTGGGTGTGGATCAAGAATAGGGGCCCAAATTGGACCGCTGGCAAATGGAAACTCTGTTGTGGTTGCAATCGAGAGACTGTAATCGCTCCCACTGTCAGTGCGCCAAAAACTGTCAGTATGATATAGTCGCCTTCCGCACACTGCACACCTGACTGGCAGCTTCCCCACACTTCCAAAATCGTGAAGAAGGGCTTGGGTTGCTTGAAAAGACTTGGGGCTCACCATGAGAAACCCGGGAGGCAGCCTGGGAAATCACTTGCTCAGATTTACCTGCAGTTCAACCGACCTGAGTCTGGCCAAGAAAAAAGCCAACCACATCCTCGGATGTTTCAACCAGGAAGCCGGACAACTTGCTGGCTCGCAGGGATTGAGGGGATGGCCTTTTTTTGGCTTGCTTTAAGGGGACCCCCCTGGGTTCATTCCCACCCTGGCTCATTCCGCACCTCTCGCACCAGCAAGAGGTATCGTTTATCATTTTTTTTGTACCTTAAACCCCAACGAACCCGATCCCCCGCTCTTAGAACCTCGGTTCTCATTTCAACCCGCCCTGTGATTGACTTCAAGGAGAAAGCCACCGAGCAAACCAAAAGCTCCGAAAATTGCAAAGATGCGCCGCCAAGTCGCATGAGCCGTCGTTTCTGCTGTTCACTTTCCCAGGGAGGCACAAGGCGCAGGCGACGCTCGTGGCATCGCGGCCCGCCGCGCAAGTGCCTGGCGCTCCGCCCGGGCAGACCTGCGCGCTCTGGCATCGGTACACCGAGCCGGGCGCCAGCTCCGAGGAGTAGTAGCCTCAGACAAGGCGACTTCCTGGCCTCGTTTTTTTCCCATAAGTCACCCCCGTTCAGTGGGTGAAAGGGAAACAATCGATTCCATTTTCTGACTTTGATCACCCCCGACTGTCAAAAGAATGACCCCAGACTTCTGAAATGAAAACAAGGACAGATCCGTGTGTTCTTGTCATTCTTGGTGAGAGGCCCCCAAAGTGTGGGGTGTTGTTTCTTTTTTTAAGGCTCGGCGCCACCAGCATCACTGGCATCAACATCGCCAAACGTTCAGCAAACAACAGCTCTTCTAGTATCTACGTCACCTCCAACATCTTCAGCAGAGCTCTCTACCCCCCCCCCCCCCGCAGAAAAAAAAAAAGAAAAGAAACAAACAATGAAACAAATCCCCTCCACCTTCCCCAAAAAAATCCAGCGAGTCCAGCACAAGAAAACAAAAAAAAAAAACGTCCCACGGCATGAACCTTTTCCGCCCCGGCGCCTTCCTGCAGCACCATCTGGGACCCAAAGCAGACGGAGCCCTCGAGGCAAACTTCGCATTTGCCCTGCTGCAGAAAGGTCCCGGGGACGCACACGCAGAGCGACTCCGAAGTGGCCGCCTGTTTTGGCGCCAACAAAAAAAACACGCAACCCGTGGCTGAAACCGTGCACCGTTTTGCCAAGAAACGACAAAGCGAAAACACCCGCTTTTTGTGTGGGACTTAGAAAAGCAGAGAAACCACCCCTTATTTAGAAAAAAAGAAACTTGTTTGAGTGCAAAGGTTTGTTTCTGCGACTTGGCTTCCCGCTTTTTGTGGATGGATGGCTTCATTTTGGGGATTTCTTTGGAAGGGAAAGAGGGAAGCCCACCCCGGTGTTTGTGGATCCCCCCTGGCTTTGGCTGAGACGAACCACGGCGAAGAAATCCCCAGAAGACTAGGAGTCGCAACATGAGGGGGGCGTTTCAAAGTCCGACAACTGGCCTGCATCTGGATCCACAGAGAGGTCCCACCAGAAGTTGACCCGGGGCTGTCCGGAACCAGCTTGCTGGTGGTCCATACAGCCACCTGAATGCGTTCTTGAGAGTTCATGGAACCCCATAAAAAAGGCTGATTTCTGACCCTGAATCCCCGACAGAGCCTCATGGCTAACTGTCTGATTCTTTCCAGGGGTCCTTCCCAGAAAACCACAACTGGTGATTGAGCTGAACAGTGATCCAAAAAAGCACGGGGAATCACCAATTAACATGGAACCTGACGTTTGGGGGTCCATTTTGGCGGAAAATGGTCCAAATGTTGAATGGTGGGAGGGTGCTAAGAAAGACACCCAAGAATGACACCCAAGAATGACACTCAAGAATGACCGGGCCCGCAAGTTCCTGCTCGGACACCGAATTGCCACAAAAATGGCATGTTCTCCAAATCGCGGAATGGACACCACTCGAATCCCTGCTCCCTCAGAAATGAAAAAGAGATTGAGATTCCTCTTGTCTGAGGCGCTCTTTGGGCCTTAAAATCGTGACAAACCTGCAACGAAAAGGTCCAAGTTTGAAGTTTGCCTTGGCTCAAGATGCAAGCGGGGTATGGGTCTAAACTAAACAGGGGGCCGCAGGCTTTGGTCAATGGTTCCATTCACCAGGTCAACCCATTCTGGGGCTTACCCCCCATTTTTGGACACAGCCAGCTCAACCCACTCCCGAACGACTCCCGTTCCGTTCCGCCTGCGCCGTGTCACCGGGCCCGCACTGCCGGCATTCAGACATCCCGCGGGCGTCCGCATATTTGCCCAGGCTGCAGGGCAAGCACTCCATGAGCCCAGCCTGAGTTTCAAGCCCGAGGCGGCTTTCCAGAGGATGGAACGATCCATTCACAGCTCACCTTCCGTCCGGGGCTTCCGTGGCTCCGGTCCGGCTTCGTTTCGTTTCGGGCCCGCGCCTGGTCCGTGACCGTCCCCGGCTCGCAGGGCACACACTGGGACTCCCCGGGCAAACTCTGGTGCCAACCCGCGGGGCACCTGAATCGAGTGACGCACACACCAGACCTCTGGGGGGTCAAAAATAGTAACCCCAAAAATGGGTTGGCCTGACAAATGGAAACAAGGACTCAAACCTGCGGTCCAATTCCTGATGGTTGATTTTGACCCATACCCTGTTGGAAGGTTGAACACCCAAACTGCCGGAGTTTCCCGGGGGATGCTTCAGGGGGAAAGATAGAGCTCCCGGAAGCTGTTGATGGTCGCTTCGCCATCAGGCCTCTCTCATGGCTCAGAGGGGCTGGGAGAAAAGAAACACCAAGGTGCTGAATTTGACAAAAACGTCATGACTCCAAGGCTTCAGCTCCTTTGGAAGCAATGGAACATCCAACTCTCGAGCCTCAGGAAGCCAGCAGGTCTCTTGGAGTTTTCTTGGATCTCACGGCCGAACCTCGGGAGGAGTTTCCATGTCGCCATCCCTCCAACTCCCCGGGGATTTTCCAGTCAAGCTGAGACATGGCCTCACTCTGCCTCTAGAAGCGGCGGCTTCTCTTTTGAGAACTGTTGAGCCATGGCGAGCCGCCGAGTGTTGGCAACGCGAGACTCGCCATCGGAGCGGCCAAAAAAAAAAACGCGGGGTTGGAACTGCTTCTCCAGGCCAGGGGTCCCCTCTTTTAACGCTCCAACAGCTCGCCCCCTGTTCCTTCGTTGCCCACAATCCGAAGGGGGCGCTTCACCGAAATTGAATTCAAGATGTGTGCACAGGCAGAAGGCTGTGCTCCTCACGCTGGTTTCCTCAAGCATCCTTTGCCCCAAAGGATGTCGCCCGAAAATTCACCTTCCTCCAAAACACGTCTTTTCTTGGCCCCAAAAACGGTTGTTGGGGAAGGGCCATGGAAACCTGGGAGTCGATGTTGCAACCAAGCCTAAAAAACCCAATACCCTAAAAAAGAAGGCGGTTGCAAAATAGACCCTAAGCGTCCACCATACGGCGGAGGGGGGGGGAGGGGGTCGTGCACTTCGGTTCGTGGCGCGGCAGGCAGATCCGCGTCTGGTTCACCGGGGACGCGAAGTGGCCCACCGGGCAGAGGCCGCAGTCCACCGCCTGCGACAAAATGGTCACCACCTGGTTCTGGGCGTCCACCAGCCCCATGCCTGCGGCAGAATTCTTCCGCGCATAAAAGGAGGGTTTGCTGCATCACAGGAACCAGGTCTGCGTGCGTGGGGTTCTTATATGGGTTCATGGGTGTTTGGGATGCAAAGTAGCACCCAGGACCTAACCGGAAACATAAATGGGCTGTTTGGTGGCGGTTTGCTTGCGGTTGGAGCGTTTCGTTCGTTTGGTGTTGTGTGGCTGCTTTGCTTTGCTTCGCTTCGCTTCGCCTTGCTTTGCTTGCTGTCGTGCACCGTTGTAGTTTGCTTTGTTGCGTGTTGTTGATTAGTTTCGCTCAATGGCGTTTGGGCTGACGTGTTTTGTGTCTTTTGCTTCGTGCAGTTTGTGTTTGCTCCGCGGATAGTGTTGACACGAAGGGGGCTCACGGTAAGAGTTAAGGGCTGGTTTAGATTGAAGGTTCGCGCTCAGAAGTGTTAGCAGTGTGCGCAGCGTTGCCTTTGTCGCGACCCTCATTGCGAAATACACTCTCGTTGTGGCGCCGTGCAAAATTTGCGCATGAAATCGCATTTTTGATGGCCGGTGCTGGAGGTTGGACCTTTCTTCAACACTGCGCTCTCTCTTTGGCGCTGTGCCGATTTTCAGACTTGTGTGTTGACGGCTTGTCCATGGCCAGTTTCATGGCGGGGGAGCGAATTCTCTGCTGAAGATGTTGGAGGTGACGTAGATACTAGAAGAGCTGTTGTTTGCTGAACGTTTGGCGATGTTGATGCCAGTGATGCTGGTGGCGCCGAGCCTTACAAAAAGAAACAACACCCCACACTTTGGGGGCCTCTCACCAAGAACGACAAGAACACACGGATCTGTCCTTGTTTTCATTTCAGAAGTCTGGGGTCATTCTTTTGACAGTCGGGGGTGATCAAAGTCAGAAAATGGAATCGGTTGATGCTACTCGGTCCAACGAAGCTATGCATCAGAGAGGGAAGCATCCACTGGCTATGGATGCGTATCTGCAATTGTGATTGCTCCACCTTTTGCCTGATGTGTTGTTTGACGTTGGTTGACTGTTGATGATCTCTGCAATGCATTTCCTGATGCTCCTGCATGTACATGTCAGTATGAGCCAGTCTATGTTTCTCTGTGTCTCTGTCTGTGTCTGTCTCCGTGCCTGTCTCCGTGTCTCTGTGTCCCTGTGTCCCTGTGTCTGGGAGGGTCTGTGTCTGTTTGTGTGCGTGTCTCTGTATCTCTTTCTGTCTCTGTTTGTCTCTTTTGTGTCTCTGCGTGTGTTCCAATACTATATCCTTCTGATGGTCCTTCGGAGCCTTTCCTCCATTCTTTTTGTTGAGCTGTGCCTCAGATTCTTGTTTGGCTCCGAACCTCCTGACCTCAAGACCTCAGGAGCAGCGAAACGAGCCGACTCTTCCGATAAACGTTCGGGGTCTGGGTTAAAAGGATGATTTCTTGGGGGACCTGTTGTGAGGGGGACCCACTGAAAGTCTGCAGAGCTCCAGACACGACTTTACGATTCCATGATGTTGGTCAAGCAAAAAAGACTGGAAAACAGATTGGATGGAAAATGTCCGACCTCGAATCCTTGAAAATGAAAAAGCATGGAACGAAGTTCCACGCCGTGTAGGATCCACATCTTAACCATGAATGAAGCAAGTGAGCAAAGCACAAAATTGTTTGTCATAGGGCTTTGAAGTTGTTCAGCAGCAGCAGCACCACCACCAAACTTTTGGAAATCCAGCGTGTTTCTTGGGGTCTTGGCCATTGTGCAATGGCCCGAGTTGTTACGCTCGCTTGCAGAATCCCTCGGCACAACTGTGGGGTTTCGTAGGCATCCTATGTTGGCATCCTATGTTGACCCCATATTAATCAGGCCCTGTTTTATTGATAAGGGGGTGTCCAAGGTTTTGGTGGCGATTCATTGGAGGGGAACACCTCCCAAAAAAAACTGGGGTTGACTTCAACATTACCCAACTTCTGACTCAGTGGCCTTCACGGCACTTTGTATTGCTCGGCAGCCACGCTCTCCAGCGACTGGTCCGCTGCAGGTAGTCGCAGGCCGTTCTCCAGATGCTCGGCTCAGCAGACATCACGTAGCTCTCCTTGGTGCAACAGCTTGTTGCGACTGTCGCCCTCTTGTTTTTGATTGGGTGTGCATGTTGACGCATTTTCCAACCAAAAATGCTACAGTTTAAAGATGCAACCAAACCATTCCACGTGGCCATCATCTCAGAAATCTCCTGCTCAGAGATGGAGATGCTAGCAGCAAGTTGATACGCTCGGTACGCTGACCGCGCCATCCCAGCAGCAGCCCACTTGGTCAACGTGATGGACTGCCGTGCTGTCTTGTATATGTATGCAAGGTGCTCCGCAGGGTTGTGAGGAGGGAAAATCACCGGGGCGGCCTTCGCGGTCGCAAACCTAACATCCTTGGCGACGCAAAACTCTCGTCAAAACGCAACTGGTTATAGTCAACTAGAGTCAAATGCAAAACCTGATTGCGGCCACAGGGTCTGGGGTCCACCAGTACACCATACTCTGCAATTCCTTGCCTAAGACCACATACTCCTCTGTGGAGGAAGCGGTAGCAAGCGCCAGGGGCAGATTGTGCCAGAATGCCTGCTGCACCAGAAGGAATATGCCCCACCCGTTGCCGCCGGTAATTACAGGAACGCAACGCTCGGGATCACTTCGGCAAGCCGGTGCTAGCCACCATTTCTCCTGCCAGCACTGCAGAAGAAGTGTGCCATTCACAGTTTTCACGCCACCCGCATCGCCGGTGACATTGAGGTATTGCTCTCCAACATAATCGTAGTGTGTGTTTACTGCCTCATCGCACGTCTGGAGTCTGGACATGTTCACGTCCGAAACTTTCGCTGTATACTTCTCCGGGTGAAACCAATCTGCCTTGCTTGGTCTTAGACCCCCAACGAAAAGTACAATGCGTTGCTGGTGAGTCCAAAAGCGTTAAAGGGTTAAAGGTCGTACCAAAGAAGAGACAAGCTGCATTGTAATTGCTGTAGTACCTCAACGACAGCCCGCTATCTTGCAAAGCCGCGTCCACCGCGTCACCAAGCACGAATAGCCCTCACGGGGTTACATAGTTGAAACGACCAGACCTTGGCCTTCAAAGCCAACCTCTTTCAAGGATGGAACTGATGGGGGTTTGAAGAACTCCTGCACCGTTCAGAAACCCTCGAATGATGCTGTCACCCGTAAATACCCACCAATGTTTTTGTTCTTTTGTTCATGGCTTCTTGGCTAATGCTTGAAGGGACTTGGTCAGGGGATTGAACATGTTCAGGGCTGTGGGGAATGACCACTTCTGTGATACAACAGAAAGGGCCTAACCCCAAAGACTATTTTGCTCATATAAAGGGGAAGGTTCCAACTTGTATCACAGAAGTGGGGAGAGAGAAACCCCGAGCGATCCATCCGCCCCAACCCTGAACATGTTCAAACCGCTTTTTCACATGGACTTTTTGGCTCGTGGCTTCTCGGCGAATGCTTCAACGGGACTTCGTCCACGGACGGAGTCAAGGCCGGCGCCTGAATTCCCGGTATACCCCACAGATCCCAGGTTCTCGGGAGCGAGGTCCCCGAGCTCCGACAAGAGCTGGGGCACGTGCTCCGCCTGGGCGGAGGCGTTTGCCATGAGATTCATGGCATTGAATCGGGGAATCCGTGAAAGGTGTATACTATGATATATATATATATATGGGTATATATAATTGTATATATAATTGTATAAATATAATTATATATATATATGTATGGCCGTGTCTTTTGCTTCAGGTGGCTTCAAAGGGCAACCAAAAGGAACCCCACCATTTTCGGGGTCCCCCCAAAAAGACACACCCATACATGGCTTCTTGGGTTCGATCAAAAGCCGGCGCCTGGCCCTGCCAGCTTTCGAAGCTGATGTGGTAGCGGCGGGGCTGGTCTCGACACGTGTCCAGATCCGCAGCACGCTCCAGGCACCCAGCGAGCATATAGATCACATCGGTGCTGGAGGACCCCTGGCAGCAAAGAAAAAAATTCCACGCCCAATGATCCGATGTCCGGTTTTTTTGCTTCGGTACCTTGTTGGCTTTGGTTTAAAGGGAAACCAAGAGGAAAACCGAGATCCATTTTGGGGTCCGCTGAATTCAAGGGAGTTCAAAACCAGTTGGCGGCACATGGTGAACGAGTGCTTGCCAAACCTTGGTCCTTTCTTTCTGTTTCAAGGCAACTAACATGCAGCCAACCATTTGGAGGGATGTCTGACTTCGCCACATTCCTCCCAACTGGCCACGGCCAACTTGACGCTCAAAGGAGGGGTGCACATGGAACCGCCACATGGGTGTGTGTGTGCGTGTGTCTTTTCATGTTTTCCGACACGGATGGCTGGTTGCCACTTCCTTCCCAAAACAGCGAAGAATAAATGAAATAAGAAAAATAAAGAAACTGTGGATGGACACAATCCTGCACCACCTAAGAAACCCTAGAATGATGATTATCCTGTAAATACCAACAAATTAAGGTTTCCCATGGCTTCAAAGCGGTGCAGGAATTCGTCCATCCACCGAATGAAACAACAAAGAAACCACTACAGGCTTGACCTTCTCTCTAATTTGAACACTTATGGATTCGCAAAGATTACTTCATCCAAAGCCGAAACTCCATACTTCCTAAGCCAATGAGTCTACAAAGGACCAGCCGCGCCAAAAAGCAAACCAACCCAACCCAGCCAACCAACCAACCAACCAACCAAACCAACCAAACAAACCAAAAGAACAAACCCAAAAAACAGCAGCAAGCCAAGCAAACCAAACGAACCAAACAAACCAAACCGAACAAACCAAGCGAACAAACCAAACCAAACAAACCAAGAGAACAAACCCAAAAACAGCAGCAAGTCAAACAAACCAAACGAACCAAACCAAACAACCAAGCGAACAAACCTAAAAAAAGCAGCAAACCCAACAAACCAAACCAACCAAACCTAACAAACCAAACAATCCAAACCAAACAAACCAAGCGAACAAACCCAAAAAAAAAGAAGCAAGCCCAGCAAACCCAGCAAACCCAACAAACCAAACCAACCAAACCTAACAAACCAAGCCAAACAAACCATGCGAACAAACCACACAAACCAAGCAAACAAACCAAGCAAAAAACAAACCTAAAAAAGCAGCAAACCCAGCAAACCCAACAAACCAAACCAAACAATCTAAACAATCCCAAACCAAACAAACCAAGCGAACAAACCAAGCCAACAAACCTAAAAAAGCAGCAAACCCAGCAAATCCAACAAACCAAACCAAACAATCCAAACATTCCAAACCAAACAAACCAAGCGAACAAACCAAACCAAACAATCCAAACAATCCCAAACCAGACAAACCAAGCGAACAACCCTGAAAAAGAATCTTAAAAGCCAACCAAAGCTTCCACCACCACGGCTTTGACCTCCGTCCGGCTCCTTGCCGGGCTCCGCCACGTTGTAGCCCAGCCGCTCCGCCGCCAAGATCTCGAAGATCTGGCGCCCAGACCGAGTGCCCCGAAACGAAAATCGCGGGGTGTGGGCAAAAACGGACAAGCACCAAGGCATGATTAGATTTTGGCCCAGTGATAGAATGTATATATTTTATTGTTTGCTTCACATGGAGTCACTGGTAAAATGTTTGTTTTTTGTATCCTAAGTCTACCCCAAAAAGCTGGAGAGGCGGTTTCCCAATGGCCCCCAAGAACCAGGGTGCCAGGGTACCAATCCAAGGAATTGGAACCTGATCAAGGGTGGATGAAACCTTTGGAAACGCAAGGAACAGATACCTAGAAACACACCTTGAGGCTTATGAGGACCCAGATGAAATCAACTCCTGGTTGATGCTGATTTGGGTGTTGCAACTTATTGTGGATGGAATCCGGATCATTTTTGGGAGAGCTGCACACCCATCCGGGTAGAGCCAAACGCAAAGTATTACGGGGTATCTTCTGCCAGTGGCATCTGGGATCCATCTGAGAGGACCACTTCGCGCCCTTAGAATCCTACAAGTGAAAGACCACTCCCAGAGCCGTCCAGAGCCGTATACAGTGGATGGACGAAATCCATTTCGCACCACCGAAGAAACCATGAGAAACCATTGTTTGTTGGTATTTACAGGCGAATCATCATTTCAGGGTTTCTTAGGTGGTGCGAAATGGAGTTCGTCCATCCACTGTATCTCAAACGTGCAAGCCTGCAGGGTGAAAGCCCCCGCTGGCGTGCTCCGCTACACCGCCCGAGCGCAAAACTGAATCCCTGCCAGTCGCTTAAGGATGATCAACATTAACATGCTTATTTGGAGGCAGTTGTCGGAGTTGTTTTCAAGGGCAAGCAGGGTGAGTTTTCTCTTGGGGTGATGATTGAGGACAACTCGAGGTCTCTTACAATGGCTTTCAAATCCAATATTGAACCCCCTCAAAAGCGGTTGGTGCACCTCAAGAAATTGTCCGAGCGGCTCCACTGACAGACCACATGTGGCTTGGCTTTGAGAAAAACAGATGCGGCTTGCCCCAAAACGAGGCTCCGGGGTTCTTTCTGAATTTCCGGAGTTGGACCCGAAAGATGCGCAGTTCCACAGCTCCACAACCTCTGGAAGTGCACCTTTTGGGGTCCAATAGATGTGTAGAGTGCCACAAACATGGACGCAGCAATGGGCATGACAGAAGCTTCAGGTTGCGCGAGGTACAAACTAAAAAAGGCAAAGGTGGCCTGGGTAGAAGTGACCTCGAGCTGGGCTTTTGAGGGGAGAAGCGAGCTTAGAGGTTCTCCTGTGAGCCAATCCTCTCAACCCATCAAAAGCTCCAGAAACAGCAAGGGACAAAGCGTGAGCCCATTCCAATCCGCCGATCAGGTTCACACCTCCCAGAAGCCCAAAGCCAATCAGCCCCGGAACCAAAATTCACTTGGCTTTTCGCGACAAACCACGAAAAAAAAAATGGTCCGACGAAAGAAACAAAAACAAAAACAAGAGGAGGCGATGGTCAACTCATGCGCCGGTTTCGAAACGGGGCAGAAAAGGCATGTTCCAAAGGCCCACCTGGGGAAATCACCTCAAAATGGACCAAACTTTTGCCAGTCCTCCAACATCTGTTCAAAGGGTCTCAAATCCCACTGCTGGCTCAAAACTCCAAACCCTTGCAAATATATACAAGGCGAAAGGCTGGAAAGCACGGGAAATGTAGATGTGTGTTTGTGTGGTGTTTGTTGCATGAGGGGAAATCTAGTTGAACCAGGATTCGCCCAACTCACGTTGCTTTCCGTGATGTGCCAGTACAGACAAACACAAGCATAAAATCATGGTCTCTCTTGTAATGTTGACGTGGCTTTTGCCAAAATGCCAAAGCTTTGGTGACCTTGAGTGGATTCTAAAAGTTGGCTACACACATGACTGTTACAAGCCAAAGCCGCCCCCTCGAAACATGTCCAGGGCCCCTTGGGAAACACCAACATAGGTTTGTCTCCAAGCAAGGAAAAACTAACAAGAAACAAAAAGAGAAAAACAAACAAGAATCAAAAAGAGAAGAAAAAAAAGAAGGGGGGGAAAAAAGAGAAGAAAAAACGGCTGTGGCTTTCCAACTCTTATAAGGGGCCGAGCAACCTCAAAGGGTCGGGACCAAAGAAACCAAAATTGGGAACCCTTCAAGTGGCAGCGCTTCCTCGCTTTGCTTCTGCGGCCATCCCACCAAACGCGCTGAGGAAAAAAATGCATGTTTATATTTGTTTTTCTTGGGGCACAAAGGATTTGCCTTTGTGCCAATCCCAATTGCCAACCCCAATACCCGATTTTGACCACAAGCACGTCCCAGGAAACCCAAAGCCACCCATTTCAGGGTGTCTTTTTTGTGGGTCATCGCCTTCATCCGTAGCTGCCTATGGCAAGCTCACCCGAATCGGTGGGCTGCGGGAACGATCTCACGGTCCCTTGCATCTCTTACTTCAGGTTTCGGAGTCAAACATCCCAGGTCCAAACCGTGGGTCTGACCACCAAAATCGAAGCCTTCCCGGCTCCGTCCAGATTTCCCCTTTCAACATCACCCCAAAAAAATACCCGCCGATCAACGGGCCAAAACGGTCCTGTTTAAAAACAAAGAAGGAAATATGGCCATGGGTCAAAACCCAAATCGTACCCCCAGTGAACATCCCAATCCCCACTACCCCAAAATGGTACCATTGGTTTTGACCCACAGCCATACTTTAGGGGTTGAGGGCTTTTTTTTAAACTAGCCCCGGCTTTTTACTAGCCCCGGCTCGGCACAAGGCCACTATTTTAGGACCCAGTCAAAAAAAAATCCCAGTTCCGAGCTTCACCGTCTTCGCTTCCGCCTGGCTGGTGATCAGCGCGCTGTCCCAGTCCAGTCGCCAGGTGCGCAGCGGCACAAGCTGGTCGTCCACCCACACGTCGCTGCGCCGCTCTGGGGGAATCCCATCCTCGGCCGCATTGTTGTTTGTTGTTGTTTTTCCTTTCTGCAACTCGTTCCCTCCCTAAGAGAAAAGTACCCAGCTGCCATCTCGGGGACTAGAAAGTAGACAAACCTGGAAATAACAATGAAACGTTTTCGGCCGGGACGTCAACTTGCTTGCGAGCATCGGAGAAGCAAAGCTCAGCTATGCATGTATTTAGGCAGAGAACACAAAGCCGCGCCAAACGCATCAGTTGCTCCTACTCAGTTCCTGTACTTTTTGTACAGGAATCACATCTTCGAGCCCAAATGCAACATGTCCGGAGCACGTGACACGCTGAGGGAAATAAAATATTGTTCACAAACTGTGCTGTGGTATTGATCACAGCCTCTGCAAACTCTAGTCTGCAAGATAGATCATGTTTTGGATGCATCCAACGTGCACCAGGCATGCGCGGCATGCAAATCATGTGCTGCGCTACACCAATGCACGTCCACACTCACTGCTTCCCAAAGCATGAATCTTGAAACTGGTTACACGCCCACCACGATTATCTGCTGCGCTAGTTGGTTTCACTGCTGTTTGTTTGCATGAAACTACGAAACACGTGCTTAGCCATTCAATGCGATCTGCTTTTCCTGATGCCAACTTGACCAGCGATGTCTCCCACACCAAGAAAACAAATGAGCACGCTGTATAAATCGAACAGAAACAAACATGGAGCGTGTCATAGTGACGAAGTTGGGACTCCGTGAAAATATGAGATTCCGCGGAGGTGAGAATCGATTGAAAGACCTGGAGATCAACATGCAATTTGCGTTTGATTGAGATATGTGTTCGTTGAAAAGGGGCCAGCGCCTTGGCTGTCCCCGTTGCCTGAGAGAGTTGATATCGAGTATCAGGTATACTGCATGGGAAGACTGCGCCGAGTGCACAGTTACTAGTTGAGATTTGTCAGGGTCGAGGGCCAGGCCAGATCTAAACGCAACATGCTCCCCCTTGGGAAATGCAGAGCGTCTGTTCGTCGCCCGCGGAAGCACGGAAGCACTTCCACTGCACGCAGCGAGACCGCCTGTTTGCGCGCGCAGTTGATGTATGGCATGTACATCTTGGCTTCAGACTTGCCGTAGAGAAAGGGCCTGCTGCGCTTGCTCCCGGAGTGCTACGCTTGCGACGCATATTTCAGGGGAGCCCATGCCGCCCGCAAGAATGGGGTAGCTTCTTTGCAGGTTTGAGTTGCCCCCAAATAATGTCACGCTGGAGCAAACTGCTAAAACTGCGTGTGCGCGTTTCTGCGCGCGCTGACTCTGACCGCGTTTTTGGCGGGCAGTGCGGCAATTACCTGCGGAGGACTTGCAGCTTTTGATAATCTGCCAAAAAGACAAACATCCAGAACGGCAAAGCCTTGAAAAGGCAGAGTAGGGTTGGGAGGGCGGGTTTCAAACGAAACAAGGACAGCAAGTCCTTGAGTACGAGTTTAAGGCTAGAAGCAGAAACTGGTCGCAGCGCAAAAGATTCACAACAGGCCTAAAACACAAGGGAACAAACAACCCTAAGCGTTAAATAAAGGCCTGTTGCCTACAACCCCCCAACAAAGCCGAACGACAAGGACGCACACCTTTTTGACGGGTTGCTTGGAAGGTCGCACAGTGACAAAGTGAGCGTTAGAATCTTGATCACTGCTTCAATCCGAAAGGGAACATGCGGCAAAAGATAAAAAAGTACGACCGACAAACATGTGCGCATGCTCTTTTTCTTTATAAGGCGTTGCTTGGAAGTTAAGGCTCGGGGGTGCAAGGGGGAAAGACAGCGCGTGTCCTTTCCCCGTGTCTGCACCCCTCTGCGGAGCCTTCTCAAATGCCCCCGTGGTCAACAATGAGTAGTAAGGAACATAGGCCTATAGCACCCTAATTATTTTCGTTTTTGGGTCGAAAAACCATGCAAAACAGCCAAATTCTCCATCCTGATGAACGTTTTTCCGATGTCACCGGTCTTTGTCACCGCTCCGTTTTTGGTCGAAAAAGTGCTCAAAACGGCCAACTTCCCGAATTCCCGAAAAGCTCGTTTTTTCCTGTCAGACGGCAAGCGAGGTGCCTCAGCCTCTAGATTTGCTCGGTTTCGGTCGAAAACAGGCTCCAGACGCGCACGCTGCTCTCGATTTCCGTTTTCTGCCCGGAAAAGCTGGCAAGTTCCATCCCGCTGAGCTTGTCACCACTTGTCACCGCTACGTCACCGCTCTCTTTTGGACCGAAAAAGTGCGCAAAAACGGCCAAGTTCCCGACTTCCCGAAGACTTCGTTCTTCACAGGATTTTCCGTCTTTCGGCCTGCCGAGGCCCTCGCTCGTGACCCGGCAACCTGCCGAACTTGTCACCGCCCTCGCCACCGGGTCTAACGCGCCAACCTGAACGTCCTTGTCGCCAGGGCTAACACGCCAACCTGCCGAACGTCTTCGTCGCCGGGTCTAACGCGCCAACCTGGCGAACGTCCAGAGGGCTCGAAATCTTGGCAAGTTTGAGTCAATATTGAATCGGCTTGAAACAATATTGGTTCATTAATGGGCAAAGGCTACCCGGTCGCAGGCGGGATTCGAGCCCCAGACCAGGGTGGTGCAGAGACAGCGCTTTATCCACTGAGAGCTTCTTTTCTGGAGAACGCAGCCGGCCGATCTTGCTTGTCACCGGGGCGCTTTTGGGTGGAAAAAGCAAGCATTACATAGCAGCGGAGGAAATATCATCCACTGCTACGCCACCGAGGTCTCCCACGGTTTGTGTCACCCCGTGACACAAGCTTTCGCAATCCTCCGCGGCTTCGGTCTAAAAGCGAGGCCGGCTCCGCGGCTTCGGTCTAAAAGCGAGGCCGGCTCCGGCTTCGGTCTAAAAGCGAGGCCGGAATTCTTTCCACCGAGGTCGGAATTCCGATTTCGCTCTCTGTCCTATATCATAACTATGCGCGCAACGCATAGTTGGATATAGCAAGGACCGGGGGACTGTGAGGCGTCCTCTAAAGACCCGCCACTTGAAGGCCCCTTGCGCGTAGGGCGTCACCTCTCCGTTGTCCAGGACCTCCGGGATGTTGCCCGTGACAGGTCCTGGAGTGAGGAAAGTTGCTACGCACTGGTAGCGCCCTTGCAATTTCGCAACCCCTTGAGTCGCTTTGGACCAGGAAGCAATTGATGGAAAATATCCTTCAATTCAAGTTCCCGGGTCCAGGTCGTGATACCCCTGACCTGCGCACGACGCTCGAAATTTTTGGGACAAATTGCCGAAAATTTCGTCCAGGTTTGCAGAAGGAGGAGGCCGGGCAGACTGGCCGTGAACACGGCAGCGTCCGGCAACAACACGGCCGCCATCCAGTCCCTGGACGACCGAGTCACCGCAGAGCTGGCCTCGAAGCTGGACAGCAGCGGCAGCAGCCCTGGCCACCACAGACGGGCAGGTGGCTGCGCACGGAAGCAGCATTGCAGCGCTGCTCGGAGGTGGACTCTAAGATAGCAGCCGCCCTCCTGGACGCAGTCACCACGGCAGTCGCAAGCGCGCTGGCCGCCCTGCTCTCCACGGTGGACGGGCTGGACACGCCACGAACGAGGCCTTCGTCGCAGCGCAGCTTGCTAGCCGGGATGCCAGCATCTCGGCGCTCCAGGCCAAGGCCGACACGACGCTGCTGGCCTCGTACGCCACCGCTCTCAGTTAGCGAGACCACGCTCCAGAGCGCCCTCGACGCAATCCTCGCGGAGCTCGCCGCCCTGCAGCTTTCCGGCAGCGGCGGAGTTGTTAACGCGCCGGCCTGGGCGGGCTTCACGACTTGGGAGCTCGTTCGCGGAAGCAACGTCGTTCGCAACCTGCATCTGGAGGCTCCTCTCTCGGCTGCGCTGGCCAACGGCGACGACACGCTGAACATCAGACTGCTACTCCATCGCGGCGGCGGACGCGGCCCTCGCGGCCGCGCTGCTGGCCTACTACACCTCGGCGCAAGTGGACGCGCTGTTGGTCAACTACCGAACGGGGACGGCGCAGGACGCCGAAACGACCAGCGCCATCTTGGCTGCGCTGCTGACCTACTACACCTCGGCGCAAGTGGGCGCCCTGTTGGCCGACTACCGCGCAGGACACGCAGACGCAGGCAGCCAGGCGACGTGTCCACGGGCGCCACGCTGACGATCGCTGGGCGGCCTCCGTGGGCCCGCTGGACTGCGAGAGCCTGGACTGCACCTTCACGCCACGAGCGGCGGAGTGTCGACAAAAAGCGTGGTCTGCGGCGACGTGACTAGCTCGGGCACGGTCTCCGCCCCGCAGCTCTCCGCGTCCAATACGCTTGCCGTGACCAACACCTCCGACTTCTCGGACGATATCTTTTTGACGAAGAACTGGGCGGGCTGGAGCAAGCTGCAGATTTCCAACAACAGCGCGGCCTCCGACAGCGGCCCGGAGCTGCGGCTGCTGGGCAACCAGAGCGCGCAGGTCTTCCTGAGCGGGACGGCGGGGCGCACCAGTGCGAGCTCATCATGATCAACGACAAGGCGCTGGTGCAGACGAAGAGCCTCTCGATGCAGATGCAGCTGTCTGACCACGAACCAGAAAAACCCCGGCTGCCTCGCGATCGCCGGCAACACAGGCAACGTGGCAAGCTTCACCAACTTGACGGACAGCAAAGTGAAGACGGAGACGGTCGAGGCCGACGTGGCAGAGCTGCTGCAGCTCTTCGACTCCGTGGAGGCCAAGCAGTACAAGAGTGGAAGAATGACGGGGACCCCTGGTTCACCCGGAGGCCGTCCAGAAACGCCTTCACTTCCTCTCTGGAGCTGGGGTCGCGTGCTGCAGTGTCTGCGCTATGCTGCCGAAGCCGGTGCGGGGCGTAGACGGCCTTGATGGTTCGTCTGCGGGCGTCAGCCATGTTTCTTATGGGTGGGCCTGGCCGCACGAAGGCCTTGGGGGCAAGCCCTACGCCTTCATGCTGGTGCCATCGATGCGCTGACCTCGTGCCAATGTCGAAGACCACGGGTTTCCTCCAATAGCTGAAGCCCAAGCTCCTGCGTAGCTTGGCAAAACGAGTTCGATATAGCCTCACACGAACGGCGCAAAAAAGTGGGCGCCGCTCAAGAACCGTCTTGCGACGACCACCACTGTGGCGAGCATGAAGAAGGTGTTCCAAACCCATCAAGGAGGCTATGAGCGGCCGGAGCGGGCCGGCGGGGGCAGTGGCACCTCATGCCCGACGTCTTGAACCTGTCAAGAGACGGCAAGGTGACGTCCCGTGGGACGCTATGCACCGAACCCTCAAGCTGTAATACCAACCACGTAGAAAGGTGTATACGGACGATGCCGTTATAGCCGAACCCGTGTAAACGTTGTAAGGGAGAAGGAATGATAGTTACAACAGTGGTCCTGACAAATGCAGCGCAAGCGAAGTGTTTTCCGCTCTCAATGCCGATCACGTATGTATGCAGTCACACATCAGATCTTGAACCTCAATTGTGTCTTGAGCCAAATGGCGATCAATGGAACTTGGGAAGCAACACCAACAAGGACCTCAGAACAGCTACCCAATTTCGGCACGGGGCCTAGAGGGTTTTAACATCCCCCATTTGGGTCGCATTGTTCATCATGCGGTCCAAACACCACAAAACGTTCCACTGGCCACGGCTTCAACTACGAAATCGTGTCGTGCATTCTTTTACTTGCTATCACTACACCGTTCATTCGCTGTGAAACATGCCGGGTTCGATTGTACGAAAAGTGAAACATTCATCCTCCAATCGAAGCACACATCCATATGCAGGTGTATATAATACACAATCGTCACGTCATTTGACCACCAACGAACAATCCAGCTGCCGCATTTGCGCATCGCGCAGCTGTCATCCATAAATGGGTTGGCCACAAAAGTCCATCAGAGGGGCCTGCTCGTGATCGGTCTGCATATTTCCGGCAAAGAAACATCGGTGAGTAATCAATGCAAATCATAGCCATTCCAGATACCATGGACAATGCATAAATAATGAAAAGATATCATCTATAAGGTAATAGTTCCATCCATGAATATCCAGAGTGTCGTAGTCATCGGAATATGTAACCATGTACACATCCAGTCATCTTGGACACATGAATATAAATCATGACATAAAGTCGTTCCGCCGCAATAGTGTCGATGTGACGCAAGTAACAGATGGGGACTGACCCACATCGTACCGCAATCATCATCTTCACGAAGCATACCTGTCCCCAATGGACAGCCTATGGGTACGTCGGCGGAACTCCTCGTCCAAGTTCTTCTGGGCTTCTCGTGCCCGGACACACTTCTTGTTGTAGTCCTCTGGCAACCAGTGCCCTTTCCGAAGGCACCAATCCAGCAGGGGTGTGTCGCACTTGTTCGGGTCGATGGCCGAGATGATGGCGCTCACGTTGACCGTGTAACCATTCTTGCCAAGGTTCAGGCCATCCCTCACGAATGATATATACTTACAGTTGAAAGCTAGTGCAAAACATCTGAAAATAATATCACCCACCGGGTGCACTCGGTCCTTGACCAGGAGCTTCATTTCTTCCTTGGTGACATCGAGGATTCTCGCTGCAATCCACAGCTTGAAGAATGTGTAAAGTCCCTCGCATTTGCACACCATCATACGAATATAATCTTCACGCTCCTCAACCGATCGGAAGGATCTCGTCCGAACATTCTCCGACTGAGAAATTTTCTTCGCTGTTGATGGTAAGAGTATACCTTCCTTTCCTGACCCTGATCGGTGATGTTGGGGTACCTCTTGAAGTCATTGTGGTAAGGGCAGCCCGGCCTCCCTTCGAGTCCGGCATTCATCGTTCTCTCCTCACCACCTTCAAACATCCCCCACATCTTGGACATCTGGAGTGCGATAAATCCTGCCATGTATTGAGCCTCACGCGGCTCGTCAAGGCAGATCGCCATCCGTTGGGAACTTATAATGTCCCGTGACGCCAGATCAGTGTCGCGGTAATGCCAACCGCTGTCTTCCTCTTCTGACGCATAGCCGGATGTATATCCTTGCGTGTCCATGTCGTCATCTTCTCCCGGAACTTCCTCCGCTTCGTCTCATCCTCCTGTGCTGCCGCATCGTGGTTAGCTTCTTCCTGTGCACGCCTGGCATCTCCAGAGACGTTGGGGTTTTGGTTGTCCTCCTCGTCATCGGAGTTGATGTGGATGTAGTATCTTCCGATGGAGATCAGTTGTGCCTCGCACTCCAGGCATAAGCAGAAGCAGGTGGGGATCGCGGTCGCACATGATGGACATATCCGGCACCTCAGTCCTTCCCATGTCTCATCATTCAGGATGACGACTTTGCTGATTTCGTCCCGGACCTCGTTGACCTGTGCATTGAACTCCTCCATCTTGTTGTTTCGATAGAGTTCGCAGGCACGATCAACCATGTCAACGATGTAGTGCAGATTATCGGCACCTGTCTCAGTCTCCGGCATCCTCTCGCTGATCTTTGCGACGTTCTGGAGGAACATCGCAGCCGACTCTTGGGATGAGTTGACGAAGCCAGGGCAGATCTCGTTCTCCACACACTTCGAGTACGCCCTCTTGGTGTCAGCGTACTCCAGGCGTTTCCCCCCGTTGCTCTTGCCAATCCAAATGGACTTGACCTCATAGAACGGGATCACGTCAAAGACCATGAATGTCCCATTTGCCGCGACTCCAGCTCCATACCGCGCGAGGGTTGCACTGGGAATGTAGATGATCGCAATCGGATCCCCTTCCTTACGTTCCGCAGCGTCGTCTTCGTCGCCACGTTCATCTCATCCCATGGAGCAAACGCTCCGAAGTGCAGTGCTAGCCTGTTACCGCCATCGATTCCGCCGGGGACTAACCCACAGCGTACGATGCTTGGCAGATTTTCCACATACGTCACATGGAATGCTCCTCCGAGAGAATCACCCATTCTTGCGGAATACCTATTCGCCAGTGCGGATGAGCTCATGAATCCAAAATCACTGTGACCAGTTGTGACTCGGACGCACCAAGGCCTGTACCAGCCACCGCATCTGTTGAACATCCTTGCCGGCTTTGGCCATCTCTTCCCTGGCCGCCCTGGTGTCATTCGGGTTCATGATGCTTGGAAACCTTGCTGCCAGAACCTGGAATCTCGATTTTCTGCTTGCCCATGTATCGTTTCGCTCTCGTGGTGTATGGTGGGAATATGTCGTTGTTCCGGTCGTCAATGACTGCATCAATGTCGACCCATCCACCTTCGTCGCACCTGAAAGCACTTCCTCGGCAGCTGCCGATCTTGTGTCGAAGGACTCTGCATAGGTCGTGAGATAGCTGGTTTGCTTGGTCCCTTGTAGCAAATACCGAGCGATCATCACCAATCCTGCATAGTGGAGCACCGTCGAAAGGAGCAACGCAGAAGTTGACACTCTTGCCAAGTTGCATCACGTCCACCTGCTCAAGGATTGCACCTTTGGGAAAGTAATTGGGGTCAACGATGGACGCATACGCCCATGGCAAGTGCACATCACTCACGTCGCCATACTTCGGGATGTAGCACGGGATGGTGTCGCATCCCATCTCAAGCGTCTTCTTGAACGTCCTGCTGTCCCCGCACGGGTTGTAGGTGAGGTCGACGCCACCACATTGTAGCTCTCCTCCCTCAGCCGTGTCAGCCATCTCCACCAAGTTGATGGTATAGCTATACATCTCAATTGTTTCTTTCCCTGCTTGTCCTCCTCTCTTCCTTTCCTTGGACGTTGATGAGGACGGCTCCTCCGTATCCCCCATGTCTTCATCAGATGAAACAGGGTCGCTGCTGAGTAGCTCACGGAGCATCTTCATCGCCTTCTCATTTCCAGCAGCCTCCTCAATGTCCTTGCAGTCGCCGTCGTGGGCCAGGTTCGCGCACTTCCTGCAGATTCCCATTTCTCCCATGCACTTCTCCATTGACTCCAGGAATCCTAGTGCCGCTCTCCGCCCGTCGATCACTCGCTGCTTCTTGTCTTCCTTCTCAGCATTGGGCTGAGAACTTCGACTCGGGTCTGGTGCTTGACCAAGACCCTCATCTTCGCCCTCCGTGGCCTTTCTCTTGGACCCTTGTGCAGAGGGCTCGGTGATCAGGGATCGTGGATGTCTGGGCTTGACCTTGTTCATGATGTCAAGCACCTCCTTCGTGGGCACGCCGAGCTGTGCGGAAGGTCTGTTCCGCTTTCTGTTCTGGCCCGTCGTGTGGGTCACGTTCCCGGCGAGGTGTCGCACTATTGACTGCTCGAACTCCCTCTTGATCTTCCATGCATCCTTCCACAGTGGCAGTTCGTGCTGGAAGTACGATATCACCTCGAAGAACCCCAATACCATCTCGACGACGTCTCCCAGGGATTCCTCGTTTGTAGTTTGTCCCAGGAGTTCATACATCGTCCCTTGGTCGAGTACACTCTTGATCCAGGACGAATATGCCACATTGCCGAGATCCTTGTCTATCAAGAAGATGGACATTCTCTCCTCGACCCCCTCGGAATTCTTGCACACGATCACATCCCGGGATGCGCACAATTGCTTCCCGTGACCGTTGTTGTAGAACTGTGCTGCTTGATCCACTGTCATGCTCACGAATCCCACGTGGGAAAGCTCCTTCTTCAGCTTAGAATACGCGAGCTCCCGTATAATCGTGATCATGGCCTGGATGTTGTTGACGTCCACCATGAGGTTTTGAAGGTCGGGGATTGCCACCACGCATTCCGCGAAGAGGCGCGTGTACATTTTCTTCCCCTCGATAGACCTTGCAATACCGTTCGTGTCCGCATTCCAGTTCGCGCAACAGTTCACGCAAGAAGTGGGATTGAACTTCGAGTTTGGTCCGAGCACCTTCGACTTGCTCATCTGCATCTCTCTAGCGCAAAGTTCGCAGATAAACTTGCTGAGCTCTGTGACCGCATACCATCGAAGACGCGGATCACCGACATCGGCTTTTCCAAAAGCATCCTGTTCACCGTGTCCTTCATCTTGCTGTTCTTGTTTCCTCTTCGATTGTGCAGTGAAGGTCGGCTTGTACTCGAACTTCACCTTCGATTCCTCCATGTTCTTCGGGATGTTGAACCGAAGGTCGGGCTCGTTTATGCGCGTCTCCTCCAGTTCACGCACAAACGCGTTGCTTGGTGCGACCGCATCGATGGATTTCTCAATCAGCAGTCGCTTCAGGAGGAAATGTTGCGGTCACCTGCCATCCACATCCTCTCATGCACACCCAATCATATAGCGACATCCAAATGTGCACCGACATTGGTGAGTCATCCATGTCTCGCCTCCGTCGTTCAGCGATGAGCTTATCCAGCTTCTGCAATCGGGAGATGATATTCAACGTGTCGTTGGGTGAGGAAGCATATAGCTGTAGCCATGCTGCATTCCCCTTCCCAACATAGGAAAGAATAATCTTCTCCGCGCTGGTCTTCTCCTCGAAGTGCAATAGCGAAGAGGTCAGGCATCTCAGCACACACTCCCAATATGTTGCGTTCTTGCCTTCTGCGAGACACGGCCCAAATACAGTTTGTATGATCGGGACCCATAGTAGGATCTCTCCTCGATATTTGTCCATCCCTGTTCGTTGACCATCATCTGGAAGGTCTTCGTGCTCCCTTTCGAGTTGACGGCCCTCAGGGGCCAATCCAGGACCAAGAAGCTCTTCTTGTGGATCATCATGTCGCGAATCGTCGCCTCACCAATGGGGCTCCTCTTCTGCCTCTTGATAATCCGGTTCAACTGTCCAGGTGCGTTGTTCGGGTTCTTCTCCGCCTGAATCAACGCGTTGATGGCTTTGGCGCCCGGAAGGCGTCCAGTAATCAAGCATCCTGTTTGGGCACACAAGGGTACCCTGTATTGTTGTCTATGTTGAACTTCACATTGACAGTCGCGCCGCTCAAAGTAATACCCCCTTCGAATGAAGTGTAGGTATCATGTCCAGCAGTTGGGTTGATAATTACCCATCTGTCGTCGTCACCACCAGAGTTCATTCGGAAGATGGAGTCGATGATCTCGTTGTCGATCTTGACAGCGTCGCTGGCTTGCGACCCCCCACTTGGAGCTCCCTGCTGGGGGACTGACCCACCAGCGGTTTGACTCCTTTGTCCGGAGCTCGATGCCGACTTCTGCTGTCGCTCCGTCTTCCGTGGCGGCTCCGTCTTCGATGAGCCCATCACCCACCATGTCGGCTCTTCCCCAACCACGAAATCCTCGGGGTACTTCTCCAGTTCCCTCTCGATTTCATGAATCGTGCAGTATTTATTCTGGAAGAATTCGATCATGACGTCCTTCTCGGCCTTCTTCTCGATCTCCTTCATCCAGCTTACCCACTTGCGCCGATCTTGGTTCTCAGCGGCCCTATCAGCCGCGTGCGGTGCCAAACTGATGGAGTTGATGTTCATCGCAGGCAGCTTCGACTCATAGATCATGTCGATGCACCATAGGAAATCCCTGGCGTACTCGATCTCCCGGTAGAGATCGTTCAGCTCCCTTTTGTCTGGACGGAAATAAGCTGTGTACGACTGATCTTTGGAGTCCTTCTCACCGAGTAATGGCTGCAATCTCCTCGTGATGAACGATACGCACATGAGAGAATTGACCGCCCCGATGCACGCGTCAGAGATGTCACTGGGGGTTGACCCACAGATCATCCAGCGCAATAGATTGTTCTGGCTATGTACTTCCACTCGTGGCCCTTCCATGCACCTAAGCCTGCTCAGCACTCTTGATGTTTGCTAATTCTCGGGGGGGTCCGTTTTGGGTTGTTGGTGGTCGATTTTTTGTGGTTCCAAGCCCATGTGTTTTATACTAGTGCGGTTCTGGCGGCAGACAACCTTGGACGTTTTGAGCGGTGTTGCTGTAATTCACCAGCATGAACTCCAATTCAGCATGATGCACCCTTCGCACACATGGTTTTTTGAGCATCCGGTTGAGCAATCTCAACATATCAGATGCTCAACCCAACCTTTTTTCGGTGGCGAACGTGGAGTGCGTTTGTGCTCAGACGTGTGAATTTCAATACCGTTGGGATTCCGATGTTTGGTGCGGCAGCAGCGGGCAGTTAGCGTGTCCAATTTGCGGGCGTCATATCACCTGCCAATCAGACCCCCAATTGCCTTGGTTTTTGCACCCTTCTGTTGAATACCACCATACTTCCGGATCAAGAAGCAGCTTTGAGACTGGCAGGATGACATGGATGCAAGCTGCAACATGCATGGCAGAAAGCTCAAAGCTATGTGACGCATAGGCGGCGCAGCTGCGCTGCTAATGGAGCCGTCGGGCGGGGCGTGCGCGATGCTTGTTGCCAGTTGCCATGGGTTGTTGCAGCTGACTGTAATCCATGGCGGCGCGGCAACTTACTGCCTTTGCGAGCGCTCGAGGCGAGGTACTGGGTGATAGACTTCTCTACCCAAGAAATGCTCTCGTTGAGCTCCTCACAGAGATGTTGCAGACGCGCGGGTGGCACAAGCGGGACGCGTCAGCTCGCATCCGCACTCATTTGGCCCAAGTCCCTTGTGGCATGTGGCATATTTTTCTTTGCTTTTAGAGCGCAGTGGCCATTGGCCAATGGGAGCAGCTTGCATTTACAAATCACTATGCCTTAGGTTCATTGCGTATTGCGTGTTTTGCATCTGCAGAGCAGCGCGTTGTTTTCAATGCAGTTTGCATGTGTGCTTGACACACGGATGTGTGATCGATTGGCTGCTTGACCTTAGTTGAGGTATGTGTGATTATGTGTGGTGATGTTTTGTGTGTCGCGTATAGTATCGCTATCGTCTCCAAGAACAACGGTGTGAAGGAGTTGCCAGGGAAGCGGGGAGTAGGTTTGATAGTCATGTTTGATATGAGAACTCACTGCCAGGGCTGGACAGCGCCGACTTGTTGCCAACGCAAGCCAAGCCTGCAACCCAGTCTGCAGCAGCCAGCTAGCAGCCGATCCGAAACCAAGAAACACCGCACCAGTCCAATCAGCGACGTTTAGCGCGGAGTGTTGTAGATAGTATTTGCGTCAGCGCTACGCCAATTTGTCACGAACATTACATGGGCAAAGCTACCGCAGCACAGGTTTGGCGCGAACTGCGCTGTAAGACACTGAGACACCGTTTGTTTTTGTTGACAGCTGGCATCGTTGCCCCAAGATGAGTGTCAGAATTTTCAATCCATCAACTTGCCTGCAGCAACGCCAGCAGCCAGCAACAGCAAAAAAACAACTGACTGACTGCAGCCGCGCTACACTACGGTCGTAACTTGTAAAGACAACAGTAACGACAGAGGCATGGTCGGCAACACTGCGCCAGCCACAGCGAGCGCGGCATCAACAACACTGGCCGTGCCGAGTGCGCCCAGCAACAGCAGAAGAATTGCTGCGCCATACCGACAGTAACAGCTGGGAACGGCAGAATGAAACACTGACGCAAGCAAGAGTAACAACAGCAGCAAAAACAGCTGCAACACACCGCCGACCACCACCACCAACAACAACGGCGACGGCGACTTGACAAGAACAACCTCAACCCGACGACAACAACGGCAGAAACAGCGACAGCAACTTGACAACACCAGCAACACCAACGACAGCAGCAACACAGCGCCAACCGCCACCACCAACAACAACTGCGACGTCATAGAAACTTGACAACAACTTCAACGACGACGACAACGGCGAACAACAGAAAGGAAGGAATGAATGAATGAACTGGACAACTGTCAGCGACAACAGAAGCGTAGCAGCAGCAGCAACAACCACAACAGCCTGCCGGACCTGCCTCCTACTACTACTACTACTACTACTACTACTACTACTCGTACTAGACTACTAGTACTACTACTGCTACTGCTGCTACTCCTGCGCTACGACTAAATAAGCCACACTCCTTCGACCACAACGACGACAACTACAACAACAAGTACTACTACCAATAATAATAGTACTGCAACGACAGCGCCAGCAACAGCAACAGCAACATCAACACTGTACTAACTACTAACATCATTCGCAGCAACCGCAACCGCAACGACACCAACAGCAACAACCGCAACAAGCAAACAACTAAACGAAGACAAAGGCAACGCGTAGGCCGCACAACGCCGCTTCAGCAATGCCCGACAGTGCCAGTTCCAGCGCTATTAGCCTGGCACCGGCAGCGCCACCGCTGCAACACCACCCACTTAGTACAACATCTACGACAGCAGCGCCAAAAAGAACAGCGACGCCAACAACCGCAACAACCTGGCAGCAGCAGCCGCAGCGGAAACTACTAGCGCTAACGCCATCAACAGCAGTAAACAACGGAGGCCACGGCGACGCACGACCCCACAGCCGCGGCCCGCGGCGACAACAACACCGCCGCCGCCACCACCACCACCGACAACGACAACAACAACAACAACAACGACGACGACGACGACCGCAACAACAACAACAACAACAACAACAACAACAACAACAACAACAACAACAACAACAACAACAACAACAACAACAACAACAACAACAACAACAACAACAACAACAACAACAACAACAACAACAACAACAACAACAACAACAACAACAACAACAACAACAGCAGCAACGCAGCAGACTCAGCAGCAACAACAACACCGGACAGCAGCAACCACAGTGACAGCCAACAACTAGCGACAGCGACCGGCCGCAACAGCAACATCAACAACAGCGACTCGAGCGACACGACGTGACAACATCAGCAGCAGCAGACCCGTTCGCCCAAGGGTGTTGATGAGTCCAAAGCTCAAGGACCTTTTTCTGAAACTCAAGTTCCAGTCTTTGATGAGTTGATAACTTCAGGGACCAAGACCATTGGCTCATCATTGACGGGAGAAATATGTCTTTTATTTTTGAAAAGTGTTCAGGTACGTGAGATTGCAGTCCGGCAAAGACCATACGTAGCACATGCTGATGTGCAACGTGTGCTGTCTCAGCTGGGCTTGCCTCTGATTGTCCGAGACACCAGCAGGTTGACCAGCGCGCAGCAACCTATGATGATCGATGATGACGACCTGGGACCATCGGCCTCTGCCAGCGCCGTGGTTCCTTTGCCTGCGCCGGGGGATGCCATTGTAGTGACGATACATGACGATGCTAGTGCAGACGCCAATGCAGCCAACACTGCTGCGCTCCGTGTTGCAGTTTCGGGCCAGGGGCAGGCGGGGGCAGCAGGGCAACTGATTCCTTACCAGGCACCTGCGCCTGCGCCTGCCCATGAACTGCAGCCACAACATCCGCGAGCGTTGCAGACCCGCAACCCAGGGGCAGTGCAGCTGGCGCAGCTGACAGCGACTGACTATGAGCAGCTTCCTCCTGCGCGTTGCGCTTGGTTTGCAGCAAGGACATCTCGCATGCTCCTCGTGCAGCTGCAGAAAAACAAGAGTTTGAGATCGCAGCTTGCCGTGACAAAGAGAAAGCTCACCCGCTTTCAAGAGCAGACATCGACTGCAATGGCAAAAAAGCAGAAGAAAACCGATCTTTCAGCGTACTCTGGATCACTTGTGTTGCACACGCGGGGGAAAACAGGCAAGCGCCTAACGGAGCAATCAGCATTTGCGTTGGGCGTGCGTCGCAACTTGTCGCAGATCGCTTGCAGTACTCTCGGAAGCACAATCTTGATGGACTTGAGTGGGCAACGTGTGGCCCGGGCGGAGATCAAAACCGGGGCCGCGGTGGTGGCCAGCATGCAGGGCACCATTGGCAATGTCATGCGCGCTTGCTATGACATTGCTGCCGACCGAGTTGCAGATGCACCCGACATAGCCGCAGAGACGCTTGCTGACGTGGGTTCGGATTGGACCCTATGCATCATCGCCTACCGATCTGATGCAACAAATAGCAGTGTGTGGCGGCGCGAATCCCTTCATGTCCTTGATGCTGATTTTCTCTTCGTGTCAGATCGCGCTGCCGTTGCGGCCTTCGACGCCGACCGTTCCTTCAGCATCTCTCACTGTTTGCGCCACGGCTGCAGTGGTCAGGTGATTCAGTTGTGTGATTTTATTGCGCTCTCTTTTTTTTGTTGCCCCTTTTTGCGGGGCACGGGAGCAGTTTGGGTTTGCGAAGTCACGAAGGCAGGTGTTCCAAGTCATCGAGCCAGGGTGTCTCAAGTTCCTGCGTCAGGCGATTGAGGCATGTCGGGTCTGGTCAGTTGAAGCTTGTCTCACTTTCAAGCTTTCGATCGATTTCTCGCGAGTTGGTTCGACACTTGCGGCTTGACACAGTGCTCCGCTGCCTGAATATATATATATATATATGTGTATGTATATATAAATATATATATATATATGTGTGTGTGTGCGCGCATGTGAGCGGCGTCGACCCCCTAGCAACACAAGCATTTTTGAACGGGATTTAACGGCACCTGGCGTTGGTGTATCTGAGTGTTGTTTAAGTGTTTTAGTGAGATGACCATGTTGGTTTAACACCCAGGCGTTTCATCCCGTCCGCTTGTGCGGCCTAGGAGTGACACGCAGGTGGTGTCTGGCAAGACTGCTGAGCACAATCACGGCATGGTCACAAAGCAGCTGCGCTCGCTGGGGGCTCCTCTCTGGGATGACATCACCAATGCAACCATTGGAGCGAGCCTTGACTGGATTTCTTGGGCAACGCCCAGGGCCCAGACTGGAGTCGGGTACTGTAGATAAGAATCAAAAATAGGATGTGGATTAGGGTCTGTTTTTCACCCAACAGCCACAGCTCTAATTTCACTTCGCGACGCGGCAGCGAACATCGGTCAAGCAGCGCAGCGCTACATGTGAGCGTAACACGCGCCGCGCTCCATTAGTGTCATTGTTAAGCCTCGTCGAGATTGAGACGCGGACGCGCTGCGCATTTGCCATTTACACTTGCACCTGACTCTTGAATGAACTCAATCAATCAGAAACATTGTTTAATGCCAAGAGGTTGCGAGCAGGCATGGACACACAGCGTCAGTCTCTCCGGCTTGCTTTGCTCTCCAATTTCAATTCCATGTAACGTTGAAGCCACGTTCCGGCCCGGTTGGTTCCGAGTTCCTTGCCTGGCAATTTTAGTGTCCATCATCAACTTGTCAAACTTGAACTAAGCAGCTAGTCAACTACTCAAGTTACTCAAGCGTCCGCTTGCCGATCGGACGCCGCGCCGTTCACACTATGCCAGTCACACCCACGCACTCCAACCCCCCCCCCTCAGAACTGTAGTTCTGAGTTGTGAGCACCCCCCCCACAAGCTGTCAGAACTGGAATTGTCACCCCCCCCCTCCCCAAGCCACATCTCTAAGTCTATGCTCTGGGCACGCGCCGCCCACTGTCGGCGGGTTCCTTTTTAGGAATTTTGCGCAATTGGTGCCATGTAGCTTTAGCTGCGCTTTCCCCCAACCACCAACTTCCCCGAGAAGACTTACCCTTTGCTTTAGCTCGAACACATGCTGCGCGGGTGTCGTGAAGCGTGTGGACGCGTGTCCTCGCCTTGTGATTCACGCCGTGGACAGTTGACACTGATGCGTTTGTGTGGAATCTACCAGTTTTTAATTGCCAAGCCCATGTCCATCTAGACCAGCGCAGGAGTCCATCGCTGACGATGTCCAATGTGTTTGTCTACATCGACGTGAGTGACCGGGGACCTGATGTGTCAACACGCAAACGCCTCACTGTGAAACATGTTGCAGGGCAGGGTCAGAGCCCTGCCTCCAACAATGTCCTGTACTTCTCTGGCGATTGCCTGCTGCATTGCTATCATAGCTGTGTGAAGGATGCGTTGGCCCTGACGGACAAAATGTTAGGCGAATGGTTTGATAAGCAGACGCTTGACAATTTCAGCAAATACTTCAGCTCCGTCTCCTCCGTGTGCAGTGCTTGGAGGCTTTTGGCCAAAGACATGCTTGTGGCCTGGGAAACTAATCATCGGGAACAAGACGCGCCCTTTGAAGTTGAACGGCAATGCAGAAGATACCCATTGGGCTGCGTTGCTGGCAGGTGGGGGAATATAGAACGTGCAGAGCAGTATCTACTCGAAAGAGGACGGCCTGGCGTCAGCAAGGCCATGCTGCAGGTTCTTTCTCGGCACATGCGGGCGAGCAGGCCCCGCGGCGGCAGCTTTACATGATTAGCAAGCTTTGGTTTTTGCGAGTTTTTTACAGGCAGCATGTATACGCTTTGTTCAGTCGTCAGCTACTTTCAGTTTTGCAGGGTCAAGTCGGGTCGGGTGCTGGAAACCGTGGCGCGGCGGGCTGAATATGGTGCTGCGCTTGTGTCTAAAACTTTGACTGGACTGGATTGTAACTTACTGCAACTGCAGACTAGGGAGAGCGACCGTAGCAGCTGTAACGTCAGACAGGTATTCCTGCCCGTTACTGTGAGGCGAGGATGAGATTGCAGATGACTTGGACGAGTCAGGGGCAACTGACCGCCAGTCGTACCAGATCAAGCTCAGTCGATGGTTCAAAGGGGCGTTCTATGCAGTCAAGAACCCAGTGTTTTGGTTCTGCCTATACATAAGCAGGGCTATGCGAGGCCCTTTGACGCACTTGTACCTTTTCCTTCAGGACGCGTCCAAGGCTGACAACAGTGGGAAAGCGCTGTGGAATCTGGTTTGCCACAAAATTGATCAAATCCACAGTGAGTACCACACACTCCTGACCCACATGGACGCTATCATTGCAGAAGCCCTGAGTTTGTCTGGCTGCGACTCGCTGAGCGCTGACACCATTCAGTCACTGAAGCTCATGGCCTGGAAACTGGTTCTGCAGCAGTGGTCGTCGCTACAACGGAGAATCCTTGCCCCCTTGAAGCAGCAACGCAGCGTCGTTTAGGTTGCGCAGTGTCTTTTTGCAAATTTGGGGCGCTTTCCTGCCGAAATCCACCGGTTGCCTGTTTGACAGTCGGTGTCTGAGTCGGTTGGACTGTTGCGCGCTTTGCTAGGCCAGGCTGTAGCTTTTGAGATGATCCTGATCTTTCGCATCTCGCCTTGTCAGGTATCCGATGAAGCTGTTCCTTCTCACAAAGACCAACCCTACCACGCACTGTTCCGAACGCCAAGGCCGGCGCAGCGCAAGTGGCGGTTTCGGCAAGGCAGCTTTCATTCGTGGTGTTACTTCCAATCGGAGTGGTGGCAGGTCAACGAACTTTTTCTTTTACTATTAAAAGCCATAGTTTTGTGGCCATGGGATTAGTCATCCCAGTATGACTGGGAGCCTCACCGTTCCAATTGCAACCAATTGCAGTCACAAGTTGCAAATTGCAAATTGGACCAACACCCGCAACACACTCCCACTTCGTCACGCAGCGCTAGGGTTGAGGTGTGGGTGTAGGGCCGCTTACCAGGTCAGGGTTGCGCTCAGCAACAACCCAGCAGCTCGCAGTTGCCGCAAGAACACACTTACTTGCGCGCTCGAAACCGCCATGCTGCGAGGGTATAGCTACATGCTGCTACATGTTACACCACCTAGAGGGAGACACCAAAGCCTGACGCTGACACTGACGTGACTGGAGGACTGGAGGCTGGAAACTGGAGGCTTGCAACTTCCAACCTCATCGCAACTGGCAATTAGAGACGGCGTTAGCAACAGTTTGTTTCTCCTCGTAAGGCCCGTAATTGTGTAGTTGAAGTCGAAGCGCGTTGCGTCACGTCCGTCTCGGCGCTGCCGGGTACATCCCACCGTTGGCCACGTTTGTAGTAACTAAATATAGCTGTAACAATGGCTGGCGTGCTCTGGTAGCGCTCTTTTGCGCTTAGGCAGCTAAGCTCTGATCGGCTATGGTTCATGGTGACTGTGGTGCGGAGTTCGTTGCCTCTCTTTATGTGGTGTCGCTTGAAGTCTCCCGCCTCTTCCACGTCAGGTAGGGCAGCGCAGTAACGGTTCTCTGAAATTGAAAGTGCCTTTTTCTTTCGCAAGCGGAATCCCCAGAAGAGCCATTGGAGTTTGGAATGGCGACATGTCTGGCTGTCAGGCCGCGAGCGTGCTTTGTACTCTGACAGCAGCTGTCTGCCACCAAGATGACGCTGTGTCTCCGACGCGAGTGCAGGCCGCTGAGTCCGCTGTGTCATTTGTGTCCGTGCGTCTTGGCCCGCCAGAAATGTAGTCGTGAGTTGTAGTCGTAGTCGTGCGGTCGTAGTTTCATTGCCAGTTGCCAGCTGGTGCCGTTTGCCAGTTGTTTGTCGTGGTTGTCGGTTGTCGTTGCGTTAGGATGGATAGCTGTTTGCTCGATGACTCATGGATGTCATGGTGTCTGTATGTTCCTTGTCGGCAGTGGCAGTGGCGCGGGTCGCATGGTAGTCGTTTCTGGTCACGTTGTTGGCAGGTGAATTGTGAGTTAGGGGTGCAAGTTCAGATTCAGGTTCAGATGCCCTGCCCAGACGCGCAGGAGTTCTCGTGACCGCATCCAAGACTTGACTTGACCCGACCACGAAAACCAATCGTTTGCAAACTATGCAACTATAAATTTCACACTTCAGCTTTGCAAAGTTGCAAACTATATTGTTGCACTGAGTCGGGGGAGTCACATGGCAGTGTGTTTCACGTGGGAAACCGGACGCCGCAAACAATCAGCTGACTCAGACGGGCTGGCTGCTGGCTGGCTGTTGTGGCTGCACCGTTCGCCATGCCACCACCGTTGCGCGCACACACACACACACACACACACGCCCACGCACACACACACAGACACGCACGCGCACGCGCACATGTGCATCGCGCGCGCGCTGAACGCAGCCAACTTTGATGCGTGGGCTCTGAGTCACGAGTTACAACGGGTGCACTTCGGCCATTTGCATTAGCGTTAGCATTGGTTCCCCGAGTGTGTGATTTCTTAGATGTCTGCCCGTCCAAGGCATTGCGCAAGAAATGCTTGCGCTGGCTTCGCAGCGTGGCTCCCAAGAGACGCAGGCGCTTGACCCGTCAACGCTGAAACTCATTGACCTTTGTCGCAGCGAACTGGTTGGTGTTGCAAGCACCGGCGCCTTCCAGGCATCAGCTTCACCCAGCCTTCTTTGGGCACTTGTTGAGGGCATGGCAAGAACTTTTAGAGCTGAGACTCAATCCGTTGAGGCCATCAATAGCATGGTGAGGGTGATGAGCAAGAGATCGCCAAACATATCTCTGGAGCTGTTGGCGAGCAGACTGTGCATCAAGAGGTCTCTAGGCCTGCATCAGGGCGGCCACGGTCGTTCATCTCTGAAGTTCTCGGCATTGAAGCCCCTGGCAGAATCTATGGTCAGTGACCTTATGAACCACAAGATCACCTGCTTGGCAGTTCTGGCCGACGCTTCAAGGTGGGCGCCAGCGCCACTTATGAACGTGGACGCTGCCGATGCAACCGCGGCATCCCACATGCCATTGACCGAGCCGCCCAGCGTGTCCAGCAGAGGCGCAGCCACAGCCACGGCCGTTCTTGCCAGCGGCGGGGCTGGGCGAGTTGAGGATGATGGCGCCGACGCTGGTGCTGCTGCCAGCATCATTGATGCCACCTTGTGGGCCAAATCTTACAACCGCGGCTTTAAGTGGCGCACGGGGGGTGCCAAGAAACGGAGCAAAACTACAGGGCCTGTCGTCGTCGACCACAGTGGTCGCGGATGTGGCGTTGTTGTGTTCCAGCAGCTTGCTGGCGGGCAGGGTGGGCAAGGCGCCGCAAACCCCGATCCCGACTTCTACATTGTGGTGGACAAATTTGCACACAGTGTCCCAGATGCCAGCACATTCCCGTTTCTATTTCAAGTTGTTCTTACTTTCAATGCTTCGCTTCCCTATTTCCCCTTCGCAGATCAAGCAGCATTGCAACGGGGGTGTGTTTTTCCGTGGCGACGGTCCGAGCTTCTAAGGTGTCGCTTTTTCTCGACTGAGGGTTGACAATGGTGGCACTGCTGAAGAAGAGTTGGTTTGGGATGCCAGCTGGGACTCACGCCAGTACGTCCAGAGTGTTGAGTCCACCTCACTGCTGAAACGCTTCCACCATCATTGCGCGAGCTGTCATGGCACTGTTGAAGTGAAGTCATGCTTCCTTGACGCGCATCAGGCTTTGCTGCTGCTTTCCTCACCCGGGCGGCTTCAGAAATCAGCGGTGGTCGACGCCATGAAGCTTTTGTTTGTCATGGACTCCAAGGGCATGAAGGGAGTGGTCATCAATTACGGCAAGAAGAAAAGGCAGAAAACAGCTCCTCAACCTGAGCGCGCTGATGCGATAGACCAACTTTACTTGGACGACGCTGACGCAAGCCACGATGACATCGATGACACTGACAGTAACGCAGATGCAGACCGCGCTATCAGTGAGTTCCCCACTGCCGAGGCCTCAGACATTTTTGAGTACGAGTGCCAGACAGCTTCTAAAGGCAATGGCTGCAGCGTGGTGAAAGAGCCAGGCGCTGATGAGGTGGCCCGTGAGGTTGCCCGCATGGAATCAGAGGGATGCGTTGCTCCAAGTGCCGAGCTTGAAGAAGAAGCGCTGCTCCTTATCATCAGGCGCAAAAATGAGGAAAATGCGGCAAACTCACTTGAAGGCGTGGGCGCTGCCTCCGCCGCCGCGGGTGAGGCCGCGCAGCTTGAGCAGGGCAATGGCAATGGCAACGAAAGCTCGAGCGACGACAATGTAGGCCACGCAGCTGAACAGGCTGCAGGCCATGAGCGCACCTTCGAGGACTCCTGCTTCGCATCATGGGCCACTGCTTGCAAGCTGACGCTCGATGCCTTTTGCTGGGCAGCCGCGCATAGCGACAAGCCACTCGGCACTGATCGTTCAATCAGCTTGGTCGTGATGCGCCCCGCTGTTGCTTCTCGAGCTGCAGCTACAGCCTGCGATTGCGTTCGATGCAAATGGGGGGATCCGGGAGATCCGCCGGACCTGTGTTGGATTGCTTGGCTCGGCCTTAGCCAGTCGCACGGGCTTCTGGGACGGGAAGGACGTCAGGTGCAACTTGACACCGACAACAAGGTATTGTACTCTTTTGTCGACACCGCTGTTGCGAGAACAGGTTCGTCTAGAGGCTGGGGCTACCCAAAAATCAAAGTGGACGACGCCCACGCCGAGATCATTCTCTCGTGGGTGGGCGCAGCAATGCGCAAAGTGACACGGAAACGGTCAGACCGCGATGAAGTGTGCGGGCACGCCCTCAGAATCTACAGCTTCTGCGAACTCATGATTGCGCTGCACCTCGATCAGCAGGCCAGCTGTCCGTCCGTTGCAGCTAACAGTGAGAAGTTGTGGCCTGTTGCGGGCATTCTCTCGTGATCGTCAGCGATTGTCGGTGTGATTATTTGCGAGGGAACTTTTGTCTTTTGCAATGAAACTGAAGCCTGCTTGCCCTTTTCGTAGGAAGACTGCTTGCAATTGCAAACGGGTAGCGCCTTGGGTTCTTGAAGAATGCCACGCAGCCACCGACGCACCAGGGGAAGTTTGAAGTTTAGCAGCGTGTTAAGAAAGAACATCCGTGGTGCTCAGCGTTTTTGCACTAGTCTTAGTCTAGTTGACCGAATATTTGCGCTCCGTGTGCAATAGCTATATAGGTGAGAGAAGTGTGACCCGCTTCGGTGGCGATGTCTGACAAAGGCTGGCCCATTTTGTTCGGCCGGCCAACCATTCACGCCAGTTTAGCTACTATCAAAACAGCGACTACACTACCACCGCTTCTTCTACTCCTACTACTACTGCTACTGGCGAAAATGAATTGCAGGCAGTCCTGCTGCTGATTACGACCGCCACTTTTTGATCTATTGCATCCCTTGCAAGAGGTCGTTAAGTGTCATTCAAGTTACAATGTAGCGCAAAAGCATACGCGCACACATTTACAACTGAATGAGCCTAGCTGTTTCTTGCTGCGAGAAGGCAAACGCTTTGAGTCGCTGAGCGCGTGTGTCCATGCATCAACCGCAGGTGCACATGAGTCACATGAAAGCGAGTCGCAGAAAGCGCAGCGTCACGATCATGCGGTAGACCGCGCGCGGCGTGCGGCGCCATTCCCCAGCCCCCCTTCAGGCTCCCCCTGCCAACGTCTTCGCCCCCCCTTCCCTTGACTGACCCGCCAGCGCTGGCGATCGTATGACGCAGTAGACAACGCGCGTTACATCTCCACCCCGACCCCAGCCCGACAACATTCGCGTCGTCGCGATGGTGATGCAGTCGTGATGATGATGGTGACCATGATGATGATGATGATGATGATGATGATGATGATGATGATGATGATCATTGTGATGATGATCATTGTGATGACACGTGCGTCGTCGTGATGATGATAATAATGATGATGTTGTACAATAGCAGCGATGATGGTGATGGCTTAAAGATGATGGCGATTCGTGATGATGATGACCTAAAAGACAATCAAAGGGGGAGCCAATTTTTGAATGGAAGCACCAAAAAATGAAGAACAGCGTTGCAAGGTCCAAAAATCAAGCGCGTTACTTTACCATTCATTACTTCTACTTCTACTTCTACTTCTACTTCTACTTCTACTTCTACTTCTACTTTTCGTTCTTCTTCTGCTACCACTACTACTACTACGACTAAGACTACAACTCCTACTACTACTACCACAACCACTACCACTACTACTACTACTACTACTACTACTACTACTACTACTGCTACTGCTACTGCTACTGCTACTGCTACTACTACTACTACTACTACTACTACTACTACTACTACGAACAGAATGCTTTACTCCTTCTACGGCTTGCTAGTATTCACTCCTACTACTGCTACTTGGCTACTTCTGCTGTCTGTTTCAACCAACTGCTACGACTACTCGCGACTCAGGCTTGTACAACTTGTACAACTTGTACTACTACTACTACTACTACTACTACTACTACTACTACTACTACTACTACTACTACTACTAGATCCTGACCGGACCCCTACCACTACTGCTACTACGACTACAACAACTACTACTGCTAGTATTACTACGACTACTACTACCGCTTGCAACTACTTGCCGCTGCTCCTACTTCTACTACTACTACCTGCTACTACTACCTGCTACTACTACTACTACTACTACTACTACTACTACTACTACTACTACTACTACTACTACTACTACTACTACTACTACCTGCTACTACTACTACTACGACTACGACTACTACCACTACCACTACCACTACCACTACTACTACTACTACTACTACCACTACTACTACAGCTTTACTACCACTACTACTTTTGTATCACTTTCGCTGCTTCTACTGCCACTATCACTGCTGCTACTGACGCTGCTACCTAAGTAGCTGCCACGCGTGCTGAATAGCTCAAGCTGGCTCCTGTATCATTCTAACTACTTGACTAGGCCAAAGCCTAATTAGATTTATATCTAGGCAGCCCGCTAACTCGTAACCATCATCAGCGAACTTGGCGAACACTTGCTGGCTAAACCCAGCTGGAAGGCTTGGCTAGCCTGGCTAGCTTGCAAATCAATTTGGCCTGCCAACAATCGGTAGCTACCGTCACTGAACTGCTAGAATAGCTAAGCATAGGCTACGCAGCCAAGGCTAAGCTGTTTGTTTAGCTTTTTAACATCTGCTGAGATGCTGGTGCGCTAGTTGGCCTCAATAAGTTGGGAGATTAGAACTGAAAACCGACAAGCGCGCAAGTCACTGCGCCACCTTTGCCCAGGCTGCCCAAGTGTAGTTTGTAAATTGCTTGCTAGCTGCTTTACTAGCTTACGAAGTTGCCAACATAGCTAGCCACTTAGCTTCGTAAACAGCGCACGGGTCAGCTTCAGTAGCAGAAAGCGCTTTCAAAACGCTTGCCGTGTGTATTCCAAACGCTTGCCGCCTGACGGGCCAGCAGCGTTAAGTCTAACGCAAACGTAACGTAGCGCTTTACGCTGGATCGCGCAGCGCGCGCGTGAGCTTCAGGCTATAGGCTATTTGCGTCACTCATCGCCCAGACGGGCGCGTAGGGCTTTGACAAACAAGTTCATGTGAAGCTCGTCCGGCATACCAAGATGTCGAACTCAATTGCACGACTACTGAATTAGTTTTTCAAGTAGTGCAGATGTGTATGCAACGTGTCTTGTTGTTGCGGTTGTTTATTTGGGTTGCAACTTCAGCCACCCCCCTCCTCTCCCGGTCCCGCGGTCCAGAGCTGCCACACAGTGGGCCGAGTTGTTGCCCATAGCATTGTGTTGAATTGTTGCCATGTTTCGCAGGCTTAGCGTCGGCGTTTTTTGGCCGCCAGCTGGCGGACTGGATTTGACGCCGACCGTTAATGTTGCGCGACTTCAGTCAAAGCCTGAATTGAAAGCACGCGTAAGGGGCAGTTTGCTGTCAGTCTGGCTATTCCACTGGCTATGCTGCACAGACTTAAAGAGATGTCGCACAGCATGTGTGGCGCGGTTTTACGGTTTCACGGCTTATGCCGGATCACCTTTTGTTACTGGCTGAAGACGATAAGTTTTTGTCTTTCAAAAAGCAGCAGTTTCAGTGTCATTCGCAAAATCCTTGCATTGCCAGGCACAGGTCGGGTCGCGTGACGAGATTTCCGGGAGCCTGACCAAAGTCAGCAAATGCGCCTTGTGTCGGCAGAGAGCCCCCACGGCTGATGCTTCAGATTCAAGCAGGCCTCTATCTGTGCCACAGCAATGCCCGCTGTGTTTCCTGTGGTGGCATGATTCATGCGCAGCATCACTGGCAACATCGCAATCCGAAACGCTGTCAGCGTACTTGCCCACTATCATAGATTCCCTTCCAGCCGCGCGCCAAGGGTGCCCCAGACCAAGTCAGTTCGGTATCGATTGGTGGTGTGCCTTGGGGCCGTCTGCTGCGGCGGCCCAACCAGTGGCTTCATCATCATCATCATCATCATCGCTGGCATCAGCAACAGCTTCGCCTACGAGGCATGTGCGTTTGCCATCCGGTCGCAAGTCGCAGTGTTCAGAGTTACGTATAGTCTTATAGGGACTTCGCAGCCAATTTGTGAACAGCTTGCCGCCCCTCCTAGTTGTTTGGATTTTGATCATTGGTCAGTTGTCGAGCCAAAGCCTGCAATTCAATTTGAGCTTGCTGGCTGCCTGTGATGGCAGAAACAACCCTCTGGTGCACCAGATTCATTTTGCCTTGAACACTGCCATCTTGGTGGTGGTGAGTTGTTAGTCGCATCACTCGCATGTGAATCACATGGGCTTTGAAAGGCGCAGCGCTTGTCCATTTGTCATCATCTCACGTCAGTTGCTAACTGATTCGATGCTTTGTTGGCAGAGCCGAGTGCTGGATCTGTGGCTCTGAAGCTGAAAATCGAGTGAAGCCAGCCACGCACGCAGCGTGCCCAACACCTGAGGCGACGTTTTGAGTTTGCAGTGTTTTTGAACTTTGAACTAGTTGAACTGACGCGGCAACTTGGCGCAGAGGATTTGGCTAGGGTCAGAGTTCCTGCGCCGCCGTGGTTTGCAGTCTGCTCTTCTTTCCAAATCCTGGTCCTGATCCCAAGCCAGCCCCGTTATACATTGCACCAAGGTGTGAAGACCGACTGACCAACTGACCAACCCAACCCTGGTCTGGCTGGCAGGTCCAGCAGCCAAGCCTGCCGACTCTGTCAGCAAGTTCTTCAAAAATGCCCAGCGCCCACCCCTACAGGCAGGGCTCACTGGAGTTGTGGGTCGAGCCGTTGCATGAGGGTAATTCCAGTGTAATTTCTGTTGTACTGGGACTGCAAGATTGATATTTTCTGGATGCGCAAGTTCAGAAAATGTGTTGCGACATGATTGTTGTTTTCCGTAGTTAGCGTTGCTATAGTTGCAGCCGACTCAGCTGACCACGTTGACCGCGTCGACGATCGCTACTGTTAGATGCGTGGTGGTGGTGCGTCACGCAACCTACATCCCGCACAGTTTGTTCAATTCAGCGGACGCAGTGGGCAGTAAACAGTCCAAGGCTAGACCGGCTCAGCGGACCGTCGAAGTGTGCAAGGCGAGGGTAACATTTGTTCAACTCGTAGAGGCTGACGCAGGCAGGTTGGTCGGCGGACGGTCGGGGAGTGACGGTAGCTGTTCGAAGTAAACGGTTATATAATGCTTCAAGGCTCCCGCCAGCTGTTAAGCAATCACGAACAGTTTGCAAAGTCGCCCGTTTTCGTCGCAGGGAATTTCCAGCGGGGAGTAGGAGGCTGCAAGCTACAAGTTGCCAGGTTGCCTTGCCAAGTAACATTTCAAGAAGTTGTTTAAACATGTTGAGCGTTGTGGAACTGGCTGGCAGTGACAGTATCGTTCCTGTTCAGCGAACAAGCAACGAACACCCGGGTAGAAGAGCACCCCTGTTGAACCCGCGTAGGAGTCTTGAGTTTTCTTGTCTTGGACACCGATAAGCTTTTCTTTCAATTCCAATCCTACAAGATTCAGTTTCCCAACTCCCAATAATTCGGTTTGAGCTCGGAGGGGCAAACGCTATGATTGCTCACCAGCAACAAGAATTCCGGGGGGGGGGGCGGGCAACACCAGCATCGCCAGCAACATCCCCACGACCCCGCGCATCACCAGCGTCAGCTGGGGGGGGGGGGAGGGGGGTAAAAACGGACCTCCGTTTGACTCAGTTTTCACACCCAGCAAGCGTCAGGAGTTTCGGCCTCCGTTTCTTCATTTGGCCAGCAACACCCAGCATCACCAGCAACACCCACAGGAATCCCCAGCATCCCCAGCAAGTGCTTGAAGGCTGGAAGGAGGGGTGGGGGGTGTGAAAACGGGCTTCTGTTTTCACACCCTAAATTATTGAAACTCATGAGCAATGAGTCTGGCGCTGGAGGTGGTCAGTGCCAGTGCCATTGGTTGATTCACTAAGACCCCTGGCTTGGCTCCAGAGTGAACACCATGACAAGGCTTGTGACTCAAAAATTACTTGTGGTGACGCTGCGCAAGTCGTAGGCAAGTTTGTTGACATGAGCTATAATAGTTTGTAGGTGTGTAGAAGCACGACCCTTGAGCCACGAGCAGAGATGATAATATGCAAGAATATGGTGTGTTTGGACAGTGCAAACTGGGTTTGGTTTTAACGGTTCAAGTTGTTTACTAGCTAAGTATTGTCATGAGATGCCAGAGCAACACCTCAATCCAAGCGTCAGGTCAGATCACATCAGCCCCACCAGCAATTCGAGGGTCAAAAGACCACACATCGAAATGCCACACATGAGGGAATTCTTTGGAGTAGCGCAATCACAGCCATTTCTGCTTGGCCAGCAAGTTCTGAACACTGTACGTGCGCGTTGCGTGCGCCGCTGCAAGGTGTGCGAGATGACCGCTCAGCATCACGTGCGGGGGATGCGCTGTCTCGGGCCCGGCCCCCAGCGTCGCCGTCAGGAAAACATTCCTAGTTGGCGCTGCGATTGTCGTCACATATGACAATGACGGTGCAATCACGCAGGCAGGTGTAGAAGCCTGCCCCCATGTTTCATATGCCCAAGTCTGTTTGCACCCCATTTGTGGTACACAGGAGGAATAATGAGTAATCGAACAGAGTCACCGCAGCAAGGCGTAGATATGATCCGGCTTCATCAAGAAGGAACTTTGAGCTGGGCAGATGCCGCGCGCTTAGATGGCTTCTTGCACAGTGGAGGTTATGCCCATTCAGACAAGATCGGTTGACCAAACACCATCCAATGATCCAATTACCAAACGCCATCAAGTCATCAAGCTGTCAACCATCTTGTGTTTATCCACCAGCTCCGTCGCCATGGCATCACCCGCTCATTTTTCAAAATGCTCAGTTATGAGTGATGAGTAGCCATTGCAATTGCAGGCATGCATTTGTAGTTTGCGCACGCTTCTCTGGTTCCGAGTCTTCCAATTTTTCTGGTTGTACCACGTGAAGTTGCCGTTGCAACAGAAACATTGTCATAATGTTTGAGTGAGGGTAAGGACCAATTCTGAGGGGGTCAGAACCTTGACTCGGAGTCAGGGCAAGGGGTTCTGCGGTCAGAACCTCAATGAATTCCCAATTCTGAGAGGGTCAGGGAATCAGAACCTGAATTCTGAGGGTGGGGGGGGGGTCAGAACCCCAATTCTGAGAGGGTCAGGGGTCAGAACCTGGGTTCTGAGGGTGTGTTGGGGTCAGAACCTTGATTCTGAGGGTATTTTGGGGTTGTTGGTCAGAACATCAATTCTGAGGGCTTGTTGGGGTCAGAACCGCAATTCTGAGGGTGTGTTGTGGTCAGAACCTTGATTCTGAGGTATTTTCGGGGTCAGAACTCAATTCTGAGGGTGTGTTGGGGTCAGAACTTTGATTCTGAGGGTTTGTTGGGGTCAGAACAGCAATTCTGAGGGTGTGTTGGGGGTCAGAACCTTGACTCTGAGGGTATTTCTGGGCTCAGAACATCAATTCTGAGGGTTTGTTGGGGTCAGAACCTCAATTCTGAGGGTGTGTTGGGGTCAGAACCTTGATTCTGAGGGTATTTCGGGGTCAGAACATTAATTCTGAGGGTTTGTTGGGGTCAGAACATCAATTCTGAGGGCCTGTTAGGGCTCAGAACCTGAATTCTGAGGGTGTGTTGGGGTCAGAACCTTGGTTCTGAGGGTATTTCGGGGTCAGAACATCAATTCTGAGGGTGGGTTGGGGTCAGAACCTTGATTCTGAGGGTATTTCGGGTCAGAACCTCAATTCTGAGGTTTAATTCTAGCCCATTTCTGAGGGGGTCAGAAATTGAGTTCTGATCATCAACATGTTAGTGCTGAGGCCTATACTGAGTCATGGTTTCAATTCTGAGGGGTGGGGGCTTGCGCCCTGCATCGCTGTGTTTGTTTCGTTTGCGGTCGCGGTGTAAAACGATGAGTGAGGGCCGAGGAATTGAGGAGTGTGGCCGGTGGCCCCTGCTCAGCGTGGCAACTTTAATTCAAGACTTGTTGAGTCACTTGCGCGCCGCACTTGCCGTTTGTGTAACGCACACACGCCCCGCAGATTTCTTTGGTCGTACGGGCTTGAGGTGGACACGCAACTGATGTCTGGTGTGAACACATTCCGGCTGCAGCCTCAGATGTTTGGGTTCGTGAGCTTGAGCTATGAATGAACAATATAGTGGACGTTGTTTCGCTTGACCTCCTTTGCTTCATAACGCAATGCCACTTACTATATGCACAAACTGCGTGACGGTAAAACTGAGTCAACCCATGACTACTTTGCTCAAGTTGACAGTTGCGCCTTCGGTCTGGAGATAGGACAGAGAGCTAGAACGAAAGACCATGTGATGCTGTAGCACGCTAAATTGGTGTTAGCAGACAGACGCGTTATTTAAGTTCATTTCTTTGACCGACCGGTGTAGCAACTTGGTAGATCTCAGTTTCACAATTCTCCCATGGCTACTACGCGCAAGCGTGGGAAGGGGCCTGACTCGTCGCCAACGGTGTCGAAAGCAGCCCGCCGCACCGCTGCAAAATCGGCAGCCAAGCCGGTCGTCTCAGACTCGCAGCGGTCACTGCTATCTTGCCTGAAGCCTGCGTCTCAGCCAGCGTCTCAGCCAGCGTCTCAGCCAGCGTCTCAGCCAGCGTCTCAGCCAGCGTCTCAGTCGACTAGTGCAGCATTGCAGCCACCACCCACGGCAGCAACTGGCGGCGCGGGTGATCTCACTCATGATGGTCAGGGTTGCCCGCCAAGCGCTGTTGTTCGTGCCCCAGCCGGCCCAGCCCCAGTTAGCTCAAGTTCAAGCTCTACTACTACATTGCCAACAACGCAGTCGCCGCAGCCATCTGAGTCATCGTGTCAGACGCTTGTGCACGATTTTGTTGATTTTGCCAGTTTAGCGTGGCTTTTGGAATGGAGTTAGGAGTCTAGGAGTCTCTAAGGTGTTGGACAGGTTGTAGTCTGTAGTCATTGGTCATTAGTGCATGAATGCCAGAATCATCAAAGCCTGCTTGGTTTCTTTCAGGGCAAGGGCGCCCGCAAACCGCCCTCTTGTTACTTCTTGGATTTTGTTACTTTTACAGTAAGCCACCCGAAATTTCCTTGCGTTTAGAAATTGTAGTGCGTCATCATCATTTGCGTTGCAAACAGGTACAGCGCAATCAAGCAGCTGTGTGTGAACGAAAGGTTTAGGTTTGTTGCGGGGTCAGTCTAAGGTGTGTGCACCCGCTATTTGATCCGTCGAAGCGCTCAAAAATCAACGCAGCTTTGAACGCTGTCCTGCTGGAGGACGCCGCTGCGGCAGCCGCAGCGCGTGCTCATTCGGGCAATGATGACACCGAATTCCACTCCAGCCGGGCCAACATCAAGGCATTCTACGCTTCTACTGGGTATCCTGCGTGGAAGTTTGGTATTGCAGAATCTGCATCATGCCCCCCACGCCACGTCAAGGGTCACAGCGCTGCTGAGGCGCGTGCTTTCTTCAGCATTCCCGCAGACGCAGGAAACTTGGTCAGCCCTGCCACCAACGACAATGGCTTTGTCACAGGTGAAAAACCAAGTGACCGCGACATGCGTGGGTTTGAACTGGCTGTTGCCGCTGAAGGATGTGAACAAGCAGCTCCATCGCCAGTGCTGCCGCCAGATGCCGTAGCACAGCAGGAGAACCTGTCCACACACAAACAGCCACCTCGGCAGACTGCCGCAAGGCTGCAGTTTTGCAGTATGTGTCACGCACGCCCAACACCTAGCCCTTGAAGCTGAATCTGAGTTTCGGAACATAGTGGCGCAACGGCGTATCGTGTTTTCCCGTGCTACGCATCATTTTGTTTTGTTCATTGGTTCTGTCACTTGGCCAAGGTCCAGAGCCCACCGTGTTGTTATAAGGTTCAGTTCAGCCCAACTGTTTTAGTATTTTTGACTTTGTTTCCGCTGAGGACGCTGGTGTCGTCAATGGACCTGAAGCTGCTTCTGATCAACTTGTCGTGGTTGATGACGATAGCGACCCCAAGGCCCCCTTGGCAGAGTTGCCATCAGCCGACGCAGATCTGACGCAACGCCGCAACATCAGTCCGACTCACCCCCCGGATGCCACCGCCGCGTGCGTAGGTGATGGCATCCAAATGAAAGAGAGCGCGCAGTCTGAGGACCCACGTCAGCTGTCCGAGCCCAACTCCAATGATGTCTCACACGATCGTGCTCGCCTCCACCAAGATTCGTGCAGGAATCGTTTGGAAACTTTGGGTGAGTTGTTTGACTGGCCCCGAAAGTGCACCCGTGCTCTGACACGCCGATTGTCTCAAAGCCCTTCTCCGCCTTCTCCGCCCGTCCAGCCCTCGACTGACTCCACCGCTGAAGTCATTCTTGACCTTGATGCTGACTCGGCCACAGCTGCTTCTGTCACGGCAGCCGCCGCGAACGGAGCAAGGGCCAACAAGACAGTGACTGACTGTGATCCTGAGTACCATCAGCGTTATGTGTCTGCTCTCAAGAACGTAATGAAGCACACATCCATCAGTACCGCGTTTTCTGGCATTGACACCCCATCAGTCGCGTTGGCCATGATTGCGACCGGCATCAGCAAAGACCTGGGAGAGGACATGCGTCTTGACACTATTGCGGAGTGTATGCCTCAAAACAAGTTTGCCATAGAGTGGCTTGCTCGGTCACAAGAAGAGCTGATGAGGCATCGTTTTGGACCCACACACGTCTTTGCAGATATGTCAAGCTTCTGGAAGGACAGTGTGAGGCTGCGCATCGATGCTTTGATGCAGCAACAGCTAGTGGACACAGTCCTGAAACAGCTGGTCATGACGGCAGACACAATCAAAGGCGGCGCCTACTGTGTTCGCTGTCAGCGCGAGTGTCAAGCGCCTTGCCCGCATAATGAGAAACTTGTCGCGTGTCCGATGGAAGCGGGTAGGCCTGACTTGAGTAAGATGGAGTTGAGGATCTTTGTTTTTTGAAATCTTAATGCTGCCCGCCCATCAACGATTTCCCATTGCAACTTGTCGCTTGGTCGTTTGGGGAAGCTACTGTCAAACCATCATGTGTGGAAGCCAGTAGATTTGGGTCTTTAGCTTGGACGGTCAACAAGCAACACCGGCTAAGGAGCAAGCCTTGCAATCTGAAGTTTGGGGCGCTTTGAGAAAACCCAGGGTCCCCCTTGGACCGCCCCCCAAGCCGTGAGCGATGGGCCGGGTCCTTTTCACCTCAACTCAATGTTTGTTTTGCGCCCCGGCGCCTTAGATGATCAGAACTCGTAAAACCTTTCCAGCTTTAATCAAGTCGCAGCCGCAGCAATCTGTTTGGTTGACGCTCACGCTGTAGGCGGATCCGGCAGAGGTTCATATTGCGGGGACCCCTTGCACAGATTTTTCAGCTCGTGGAAGTCGAGATGGACTCCTCGGTCGCACCACCGTATTCCTCTACGGATGGATAGCGCAACGCAGACGACTACAAGAACCTTTCCTCCTTCAGGAGAATGTGCCTCAGTTCAACACACAAGTCCTTGTTGACACATTGTCGGACCTGTACTACATCGACCATTCGCTTATGTGTCCTTCAGCTTATGGCTGGCCGATTTGCAGACCACGCAAGTACACACTGCTCAGACACAAGGTGAAGGCAGTCTTGATGCGAATGCCCCTGTCTTCGTTCACACGCATGTTTCATGAGCCGCCTCCGCAACCTGCGTATCTTTCAGAGACAAGGACGCCTTTGTGGGATATTTTCTTTGTGGCAGGCAAGCGGGAACTTTCAGAGGAGCTTGCTTGGGCCAGAGCCCGGCCATCGTCAATGTGGCGCTCTCACATCCACTCGGAGGAAACTCCTGGCCGAGACAAAAAAGTCCAGTCAGAGTTGCTTGGCTGCTTTGGTTTTGGTTTTTCGCGCTACGGGCTGTTTTGATCCTACGCGAGACTCAAAAATAGCCGGGCGGTTCCCCAACTGAACGCGCACGCATGGTTTGGCGTTAGGAGGGAGTAGTTGGTAGTAATTGCAGCTAGCAGTTAGCAGTTTCCTCAGTGCGCCAATGGTGTATGCCGAGAGTTGGTAGCGTGGTTGCTGCGGGTCTGGTTCTGTGGCCGCAGGCCATAATTGCTGTTTGTCGTCGCATCATTGTCATTTGTTGTCGCCAGTATCAGATGACGCCGAGCTCGAGCTTCGATGTTGCAATTATGATTTCATGCTGGTTCTGTGCCTTACTGGTAGGCAATGTAGGTAGTGTAGGTAGTGTTTGCTGCCGTTGAGGCGCCGGCTGTCAGTCAGTCAATCATTGGCGACGGGGGCTGAGCTGAGAATTTGGCTGCGATGTGAGGTCTCTTCACCTCGACCCGATTGACATGTCA
>CAUJNA010003209.1:2500-27500 GCA_963377175.1 Effrenium voratum
AGTCAAGGTGATCAAAATGAAGATTCCCAAGGCTTCGTCAAGCGTTCCAAGAAAGCGTGTTGGTGCTATATGGCTTGACTTTACAGCTGTGTCATGGGCCCTCAGGAAGAAAAGGCAGAGAGTGCCGCAAACCCAGCACCCTCATCCGCCGCGTCTCGCCTTTTCGGCCCGGCCTGAGGCGAAGACGAAGTCCAAGGCGGAGAAAGCGGAGGTTGAGGAGAAGGGCCCGAAGAATGTGGAAAAGGAGCCCGAGAAGGAGCCCGAAGTGAAGGCAGAGATCGATCCGAAAGAATCGGCGGAGACACCGGACTTGCAGTTGCCCGGGCTCCCAGCATATGCTTCAGCAAGACCGACCTGGCAGCAATGCCAAGCTTAGCTTGTCTTGCGCCCCTCGCATTGATCTGCAACAACCATCCATTGCATGGTGAGGTTGTGCCCCTGTTTCACCCTGGTCTGTTTTCCATCCTTGTGATTTCCAAGGGTTTCTAAGGGTTCTAGCCCCCGATTCGGCGTGCGGCGCGTTTGGAATTTGGTGTTGCTTTCCTTGGGCCTGCGAAGCCTTCCTGGCAGGTTCCGGCAGGCGGAGGCGCTGCTGAAGAAGATCCCCAAGAAGCTGGACTTGAGCCCGTGCCTCGTGTGGTGTGTTTCTTGGGGCAACAATGTGGTAACCTCTATTTTTTTGGGGGGGCCACCCAACTGAGCCATTAGTGAAGTTAGGGCTTGGGTCGGATCCAACCACTCCAAGATAGCAAAAGTAATCTGAGAAGAGAGGAGGGCGCCCAGTCTCCAACTGCTGGGTGCTTTGGGCTTCCTTTTCCAAAGGCTTGTTTTGGGGGTTCTTGCGGGTTGCAACGGGTCTGCGGCGTGCCCCGGCGCCCGAGGTGTGCAGAAGGCCTGGTCGGAGGGACGCGCTTCGGTTTTCTCGGCAGATCCGAGTGGGAGATCTTGGCTGGGCCCTTTGAGCTTGCCAGTTAGGTGTCCTCCTTCTATCCTAGGCCTCACCCCAAGCAACCTCCAACCCCCACTCCCCCACCAAAGAAAAGCAAACAGCGGCAGGCTTTGGAAGAGGTGGACAATGATGCCCGCACACCGCTGGCGCTGGCCGTGCGGGCGCGCGGCTTTCTCTCAATTTGACTCCGCGAAGAGTTTTTCCTGTCTGTCACTTGGCATTGGCTGAGCTAAAGGGAAGGCTGCCCCTCAGTTTGAGACTTTTTGGTCCGGGACTCAGGGATCTTTGGACATAGGAGTGCAGGCCGGCCACAGCCAAGTGGTCGCGCTGCTGCTGGAGCGGAAGGCCTCCCTGGACGCCGCGGACTGCGAAGGCCTTGCCTTTGGGGCGCGGCGCGGGGAGTCCGAGGGCCGTGCCTCGGCACTCGCGCGGCGCGCGCTTGAGGCAACTCGGTGCTGACGCTGGCGGCGCAGTGCACCGCGCGGAGCACGCCGGGCATCGTGGAGCCCGGGGGCCTGAAGCGTGGAGCGTGGCCGCGGGGCTCGGGCGGGGCGTTGGGTTCAGGGGGTTGATGAACAGTCCATCCAGTGGTTTTGAACATGGAAAACTTCGCCCATGTGAAGGTCATCTTGTTTTGTGGTTTCTCAAATGGTCACCCCCATGTCCATCACACGGGCTCGCCCCAGGTCCCTGCTGGGGCTGACGGCGGATGCGCAGGCGGGTCATGCAAAATCCACGCGCGGAGCGCGGCTTCCGTCAGACGCCCGCAATGCCTCAGGCGGTGAACAACGAGAACCTCCGCCCCGTGGACCTTGCCAAGTCGCCGGTGGTGCGGGACATGCTGCGCAGGCACATGGAGCGCACGGCGGCCGGGACCTCGGACACCTTCCATGCACCGAAATTTGGTGTGACTGCGTCCGTTCGCTGGCTGAAGCCGCCTGACATGGGCTCTTGGCACCCCTTGCTGTCGGCAAGCCGTCTGGTGTGGACGGCTTGCCGATGGTGCGGCAGATAGAGAGAGAGAGAGAGAGAGAGAGAGAGAGAGCCGCTGGTTGCGGAGGCAGACCTCAAAGCCCAGGTCGGCCGGAAGATGCAGAGCTCTCAGAGCTTGCCGGCCCTGGCCTGCGCCTTGGGGATGGGCGGGTTGTTGGATACCTGCAGGACAAACTGATGACTTCCTTTTCTTTTTTTTTGTTTTTCCGGCGGTGTACCTGGGGTGTGTGTTGGGGGGGGGAGGTTGAGGATTGAGACGGCCGCCGGATTTGCCGTCCGCATTTTTTCCTCCGACCTTCCGCGGGAGGGGCACAAATCCGAGGTCAAGGCGCCCGGCGAGTCGCCTCCCCAGAAGCTCCAAAGGTCCCGGAGCGAGCGAGCCGGGAGTGAGCGTCGTGTGTGGGAGTTTTGGTTTTCGGCCTGCGGAAAAGGCGACGAAGCCGGGGCAACCAGTCAGATGAAAGGACGTGCAGCCATCGCTGGCACTCCCTCATTTTCTAGTCCTACCTCCTTGGTATTGTATGGAAAGGGGGTGTGCCCCTCTTTCAGGCGGCCGGCCCTCCTGAAAGGTGCAAGCCAAGCCACAGGCATTGTGGAGCCGTGATGCCCAGGGAAGGAAAGGATCTGTCGCGCTGGCAGCTCCGAGGCCGGACAGACGTGCCCCGATCGGACGGCCGAAATTCCAGACCACCGGTGCTGGGAAAATGGAGGGGGGGGGGCTTGGCTGAGTTTGGAATGTCGGGAGTCTTCCGCATGGAGCCGCCAGTCCTTCCGGAGCTCAATAGAAGTGGAACTGAAGCATTTGAATCTCAAGTCACCTTTAGCTCAATGGGGGAAGTGGAACCGAAGCATCTCAAGCCGCGTTTCCGCATTTGGACAAGGCTGGTCAACGCCAAGTGGTCGGTAGCTTTCACCATGGGCCAAGATGGCTTCACCGCTCGAAAAGCCAGGCGGGCGCGTGCGGCTGGAGCCGCTGCCTGACCTGCCGCCCCTCGGCGAAGCGCTTGCGATCGGATTTGGGGGGGGGGGGTTACTAAGAAGAGGTGGGCCCCTTCTTGGCCTTACCCTCCCACCAACTAACATGGGCTTGTGCAAAAAGGCCAACTAAGCAAGAGGAAAGTAGTCTTTCTACGGGGGTCTGTGCACTTCTATGTTAGCTGATGGGAGGGTACAGGGACTTCCCAGAAAGCGATCATTCTCAGAAGAGGAATGGGGGCTGGACATGGCATTGCGCCACGCACAAGAAGGCGGAGTCGCCAGCGTGGGTTGCTTTCTCATTTGATTGCTTGCTTGCTCACTTGTCTGATTGCTTGTTTGCTTGCTTGCTTGCTTGTTTGTTTGCTTGTTTGCTTGTTTGTTTTCTTGTTTGCTTGGTTGCCCAAAGAACAACCAAAGGCTAGCACTTCCTTAAGAAAATGGTTTTATTTCCCCTTGTTGGTTTTAAAGGGAACCGATTTCACCTACTGGACGTGTATATATATATATATAGGAAACACTGTTCTTCCGTCCCGGGCGAAAAAGCAACTGGCAGCCAAGCGGTTGGACACCCGGGCTGTGAGGACCGACGTGCTGGAGGACTGCCCCTGCCCCATGTGCCTCGGGAGCGCATGGCTGCGGTTTTCGCGGCGCCCTTTTTCTGGCTTTGCTCGTGTTCACACATGCTGTCCTGCAATTGCGGAGTTCGTTCCCCTCCGGCAAAGGTTCCGAGAAAGCGCAAAGCATAGACTAAACGCAGAACAAAAAGCGGACCAAAAACAAACTGGCCGGGCGGTTGGCGCTTGCTGCCCCAACCCCCCCACCTCCCCAAAACCCCCGTCATCCGAACAGGAGGCCATCCGTGCCCTGGTCCACCAGCGCCGCGCGCCTTCGCCGGACAGCATCGAGGTGGCGGCCGGGAGACTCGGGGCGCGAAAATTCTTGCTGGATGACTCGGGGGATTCTTCTCCCCATGTCGTGTTAGTTTGTTGAGAGCTTCACGGATGGGATTTGTTGCGCATGTAATCGTTTGGTTGGTCAAATGGAATGCTTCTATTTGGTCAAATGGACTGCTATTGGGTTGGATCTTCAGACTTTCACTTTTGGGTTGAAATCAAGGGGAATTTTATGCACCAAACCCCCAACAAGGTAAACTTTTTGCAGGGGGGTCAACAGCAAACAAGACGCGAGGTGGGTTTGGGAATGAACCGTTTGGGGGATCCCCTCAAAGGAAACCAGGGATTGTGTATAGAATTCACTCCCTCATGCCCTGAGCATTCCCGCATTCCTTGCTGAGCACCAGCAAGTTGATTTGGGGGTAAAAATGAGGGTGTCTTTGTTTGAGGGTACCCCCTTCTTTTGTGGATTCAAAGGGAAACCAAAGGGCAATCCCATCATTTTATGGTCCCCTAAAAAAAGAAGCCGGTTTGAGGGTGCACAATTAGGGGGCTTGTTGGGTTTCCCTTTCAAAGGGTCGGAGAACCAAATTCGGCGGGTCGGAAAGCCAAAAACTATGGAGGTCTGTCCCATTTTGATACACACCAATGTGGATTTGTCGCTAGGAATCGGAGGCTCCTGAAAAGATCCACAGTTTGACCCCGGCAATTCTAGCTCACTTTGAGTCCGCCATCCCACGGAGTAAAGCTAGGCGAGAAAGCGTCGAAACATGTTGCCGGCTGGCTGTCAATCAACATGTTTCATTATTTTGGCAGGTTTTGGCAAAGGCAAACCATTTAGGTATGAGGTATCTCTCGTCCGGTTAGATGGCTCCAAATCCCTTAGGAAGCCGGACACCACTTTCAGCCCAGGTGCACCCGATCACCCAGAGGAACCTAGGCGCATGCGGAGTTCGCAGATGGAGCTCTTGCAGGGTTTGGAGAGCCAATCACCTTTGATCCTCCAAAGGCGGCGATCGCTTAAATGCAGACCACCAGTAAATTGAGTTGCTTGAGGGGACATCAAGTGACCCCTATTTTCGGGGAGCTTGAATACCTGGATTGGGCCTGGATTTGATGGCCACTGTGCGCACCCGCCAGCAAGTGGCTCGCAGATAGCTTCTTGTTTGCCATGACGAGTGTGACGCTGAATGTGTACAACTGCGGCGACAACCGGGTGATGAAACATGCCAACAAGGTGTTCCGGCTGATGGGTTCGGGGGTCTACCACGCCGCAGTGGAGGTGGGCAGACAACCGCGAGCCTGTGAAGCGCTAAAACAGAATATTGAACTGCTAGGTTGTTTCCTTATGACTGGAACGTTTCGGCTTTTTTGACCCCTATTTGTGGAAAGCAGGGGGGGGGCCAGTAGAAAACCCAGATCTTGGAACCAAATCCTTGGTTCGCCATTTTTTGGGAGGTGGACGGCCTGGAGTGGTCCTACGGCTTCACGGAGGAGGGCACCGGGGTCTTCACCTGCGCTCCCCGCAGCTGCGAGGCCCACATCTTCTCCGAGAGTTTGCCCATGGGCACCACGGCCCTCTCGGCGGAGGAGATGGATGGATCGATCCCAACTTCGCTGGGCAGATCGGATCCCTTTGTAGGTTTTCTCAGCTTGGTGCCCGTCCTTACCCTTGGATTTTGGGTTGGGAGATTTTCTCCTACTAAAATAGACAGAAAAAAGAAACGGTACCCTTTTCCAACCTCTCTGCTGGAGGACCTAGCTTTTGGCTTTTTTCCACTCATCTCGGGTGGAGGAAGCCTCTCTCTCCGAGGGGACATCCTGGTTTAACCAGCGGCGACTGGATTCCGTCGGACATGTCTTCTTGCGGTTTTGGGACACGTCCAAGAAGTTGGACCCCGCCTTGTGGGGCAGGACACACCTCGAAACTTGTGGACGACATTAAAAACATCCCTTCCGAAAATGATGTGGCTGTGGTTCAAAAAATAGGTACCCCAAATGGGTTGCCCAAAACCTGCGGTCCAATTCCTGCTGGTGACTAATTTTGACCCATACCCACTGCCTGCCGCGCCGCGTCACGTGCCCGTGGCGCGGCCAGGAGTTCTCTTCAGCCCTGGACCGCTTGGTGCAGACCTGGCGGGGACCTGACTATGACCTGCTGCGGCACAACTGCTGCCACTTCAGCGCCTTGATGTGCAACCTCTTGGCCTGGAATTCCCAGAAGAAGCCATGGGTCTTTTCATTTTTTTTGGGGGCCGCCCATCTTCGTTCTTTTGCTGGGGCGGGTGGGGGTGTGGCTGCTTTATGACGGATTTCGGTGTTCCTGCTGTTTCTTTTTAAGAACGAACAGCCAAAGGGGTGCCGGCACGGGAAGTTCGAGGTTCCTTCAGTTTGTTTTTCTCGATTAAGCTTAAGCCCACAACAAGAGGTGCCAGGCCATGTCGCCAGGGGATCAAAGTGAATGCCGAGCACATCATGCGACACCCCTAAAGAAGGCCATATGAAGGGCGTAAGAAGGGCCAAGTTGGGCTCCCTCCCCCTTCCCTGCAGCCCAAGTCTTCCATGATACGGCTAGTAGAAACTTTCTGGGTGTAATTTTTAGTTGGGGGACCACTGCCCTCGGAGTAAACCTCCGGGGTAAACTAAAACTTCACCCATCGTATGGCTATGAATATGTGTGTGTGGAACCACCTGAAAAGTGATTGGTGGACATGAGTTCAGGTGGACATCATCATGGGGGGTGGGCCGCGATGTGGGCTGGACGGGAGGGCGGATATGGACCTCACAAGCGACGCAAGCATGGGCTCCCTCCCCCTCCCCTCCCAGCCCCCATGACTGTATCTCCCGCATTGCTGCGGGTTGCTCCCTCCCCCTCCCCTTCGCTCCCAGCCCCCATGACTGTTTCTGCGGGTAGCTTCTGAGGCAACGCCATGCTCCAGCTGCTGGGCTTGCCCCCCGCGCCCGCCTGGGTCACCCGCACGGCCAGCACCGCCTCGATGGTCGTCACGCCGCTGGAGGCCGCCTGGATGGTCAAGGTTTCGAGGGGACTGCGTTTTCCTTTGCGTGGTTCAGAGGGGAACCCTTCTTCTTTGCTTTTTTTGGGGGGGGAGGGGGTGGTTTTAGAGGGAAACCATATCTTTTTAGGGGGTGTCCTGGAAGAATTTTGGAGGGAATCCTTTTGGAGGGAGCCAAAAGGAAAGCCATATCTTTTTCGGGGGCGTCCGACTAAGATATCGGGGTGTACTTTTAGCTTCCGTTTCAGAGAGGTCGGCTTGAAAAGCCAAACACGGCCTCATATCAGGTTCAAGACCCGTTGAGCCAATTGATGATTGTCTAGCCTTCTGGAAGCGCCCTGTAATTTTTTGGTTGGGACCTTACATTTTTGTGGGGCCATGTTCCGTGACACCCGAACATTTTTCTTTTGAAGTGAGGCCTTTCGGTTCATGAGAAGCTTTGTGATACCCTCGAAGAGTGCCCACTAAAGGACCAACCAGTCATAGGCAAAGGTGAAGCGATACCGGGCCCCAAAGTCAGAAAAGTCAGAAGGAAGTTTTCCCCTTGTGTTTGTGGAAGGCTCGAAGGCACTTGGGCCAATTCTGTCCAGGAGACCATCTCGGAGGGCAAGCAGAGCCGTGGCGCGGGCGATGAGGCCTATCGCGCCTTGGCAAGAGGTGAAGTCGGACGGAGCTCCCGGACCCACGGTGTCAACAAGAGGGACACCTAGCGGATGGCTCACTCCATCATTCTTCCTTGCGGCGGTTGTAGTCAACGTTTTTTTTCTTCCTCGTTTTGTGTTGCTTGAACGTGGGGCCCCTTTTGTCTTGCTGCCAAGTTGATGCCCTTTCAAGCTGAGAAACGCCCAGCGAGGGAAATGCAGGGAAACCAGTTTGGAAGGGTCAAGAAAAAGCCAGGAACACCGCCAGCCATTTGGGAAGCCTTCGGGTGGCTTGCATTTGCTTGAGAATATTTTGTATTTTTCCCCCTTGGTTTTAAAGGGAACTGATGTCACTACGGGAAATATGTTTGCATTATTTTTTCCAGGGGTCTTAACCAAATGGAAGGTGACTGGAGACTTTTTCTGGGTTCCCCCGCAAAGCACAGGCTTCGGCGACCTCACCCGCGGCATCCTCGCCAGCGGCAAGCAGAGTCGGGGCGCTGACGGCGCGGACGGGCAGCTTCGCTCCTCTTGGCTCCCGTGTTTTTTGTTTTTTCTTCTTCTTTTTTAAATATATTGTTAGAAGCCCATATGCATATGGTTTTTCACCCACCCTCCAGGAAGGGGTTGTTAGATTTTATGTTGGAGTCCGCGTTTGCGATGCTTCTACACCACGCCCCCGCCCAGTACCCCGCCAGAGCAGCTCGCCAGTGGATCCCGCATAGTAGCCCAGAGCAGCTCGCCAGTAGATCCCGTCGAGTATCCCGCCACGCCAGAGCCGCTCGCCAGTGGCTCCCGCCCAGTATCCCGCCAGAGCTGCTCGCCAGTGGATCGTGCTGGGTATCCCGCCAGAGCGGCTCGCCAGTGGATTCCGCCGATTATTCCGCTGTGTATCCCAGCTTAGCTCGCCAGTGGATCCTGCCGAGTATCCCGCCAGAGTAGCTCGCCAGTGGATCCCGCCGAGTATCCAACCACCCGCTGAGTGTTCCAGAGTAGCTCGCCAGTGGATCCCGCCGAGTATCCACCAGAGCAGCCCGTTAGTGGATCCCACCGAGTATCCCGCTGAGTATCCCAGAGTAGCTTGCCAGTGGATCCCGCCGAGTATCCCGCCAGAGTAGCTTGCCAGTGGATCCCGCCGAGTATCCCACCAGAGCAGCCCGCCAGTGGATCCCGCCCAGTACCTCGCCAGTGGATCCCGCCGAGTATCCCTCTGAGTATCCCTTGCCGGTGGTCCTGCTGAGTATCCGGCCAGTATCGAGCCGGAGCGGCTCGCCGGCATTCGCCAGTGGATCCCCAGTCTGGTTTTGCTTAATGTCCCGCCCGGCGCATAGTTGGGTTTACATTTCATGTTGGTGCCTTCGTGTTTTGAACGTACCCTGAGGCTTGGAAAGGGTGATGCTTTTGTGTTGGTTTGGGTTGTGAATCAGCAACTTCGTTTAATCCCCCGTCGGGTTTCTTTTTGGAGGGGGCTCGGGCTTGGCTTTTGTTGACGGGACCGATGGTTGAGTTCTCGAGATAGGCTCGCAGACAAGTGCATAGGCCCCAAGCCACTCGAAAACCATGCTTGAATTCACACAACCGTGTTCACGGTTGTGAGCTCCTGAGTGTGGAGGGTGGGGATTGCTCGAGGCGAAGTACTTTTTGAATACATTGTTAGAAGCCCATATGCATATGTTTTCTTTTCTTCTTTTGAAAGGTTTGGCTGTGGGTCAATACCGTTTTGGGGTCCCATTTTGGGGTAGGTGCGCCACCCATTTTAGGCTTTACTTTAGTGGGGATTGGGATGTTCACTGGGGGTGCGGGCTTTTCACCCACGGCCATTTTGTTCGAATACGCTCACTTGCCCAAAGCGAATCGACCAGATCTGACCTTTTGGTAGGCCTTGTTTGGTCAATTTTTAGTCATCGCCCAAAAAGGTTAGTCTTTCTTCCTGAGTCCTTGGGGCAACTGAGAAAAACATGTGGGTTCTGCAACATGTATAAATCAGCATGTTGCGTTTGGTTGGTTCTCTTTGAAGCCTTTGGTTGCTTTCTTTGTGGCAAGGCGCGGTCCGTTTCTTGCCGTAAGGTACCGCTTCGGGGATTTTTCGCGGGGCGTGCTCTCCAAGATCTCTGGCTGAAAGTTCCGGGTGTGGCAGCTTTGATATGCCGCCCTGGCTGCTCCAAAGGAGAGCTGTGGCACTGGACTCCAACTGCGAGGGAAAAGGTCAGCTGAAAAAGGGGAGAACCCGTCGCAAGCAAGGAACTGGAAGGATTGAGATGGCACGACCACATTGAGTGTGGGGGAAATCTCGGTTGGCAACTGCTCCCGCCGCGGCAGCTCGACCTCTGGGGTTGACAGTATTCCATCTAGAGCCCCCCCAGTTTTGACCATGGTCCGTCTTTGGCATCTTTGGGTCTGGGCGTTTGGGTGGTGTGGGAGGCTATGCGTATGTGGACTACGAGGACGAGGGCACGGCGAGCCTTTTGGCCGACGCCTGGTGCGATGCGAAGAAGGACCCCTTTCGAGGCGCTTCTTGGCTTGGGGTTCCTGTGGCAACTCAGCTGACCTCTTCGCCTTCGGCGCGAGGCGGCACACTGGGGCTTTGCATGACGTTTGGGGAAGACTCTGACAAGCATCGCTTCCTGAGTGGATTGGCCTGGACCGCTTCAGAGAAAAGGTCGGACCCATGTGGCTGTGGGTCAAAAATGGGTACCCAAAATGGGTTGCCCTGATCAATGGAACCAAGGACTCAAAGCCGCGGTCCACTTCCGGGTGATGAGTAGTTTTGACCCATACCCATGTGACATCCACCAAAAAAAGTTGGCCAGGCACTGTGCAGGTGCTGATGGAGGTGACTGCTCCGACCAAGTCGAAGAGTGGGATGGGCTATGGCCCGACACCCGGAGCGGATCGACAAGAGACGGGGGTTCAAGGCGTCTCCCTCGAGTTTCTGACCCCTGAATTATGTGGGGTCACTGGGTCGCTCCCCCCCCCCGCATCCGAGAAGGCACGGTTCCGTACAAAAAAAACGGGATCTTGATAAATTTTAGGTGAGCCACAATTCAAAGCCACAAAGGAGCACATTACAATATTGAAAAGGGAAGTCCTGTCCTATGGTAGGCGGATGTAGGCGGCCGATTCCCCAATCCCAATCGCGGGCTTTTTTTTTTGCGACTGTTTTAGGCAGGTGCCCCTCTTGCAGGGCTCCTGGACCGACCCGATGAAACAGCCCTGGGACGTTCAAAGTGCCCAGCCTCGCTGTTCTCCAAGGCCTAGGGCTGGCGTAGTCTTCCAAGGAGACTGCCCAGCGGTCCGCCCGGCGCCCGCCAGCCCAATTTCATGGTTGTTGTTGGGAAGCAGTTTGCAAGTTTTTGCTTGTTGTGGTTTAGTGGTTGAAATCCAACCACTTAACTGCTAAAGCTTGAACATATTTTGCTCCCCTTCCCACGTCAACCAAGATTTTTCGGGTGGCCGCGCGGCTCAGCTCAGCTGTGCTTCCATCATCCGCCGAGCAGCGGCGGCGTGAGACGCGTGAGACGCGTGAAACGCGTGAAGCGCGTCTTGCCGGGCTGTCGGTGGAGTTGAGCTTGCGAGTCGCCAGATGCCAGAGACGGCCATGGCCATGAGCAGTTGGGGACCTGACTTTGGGAAGATATCGACGCATCGCATTTTGCATTTTGGCTTTGTCTCAGGCATTCTGGCTATTGTACCAGTACAATTATCCATGGCACGCGGTAGGCTCCGTCTTCTGCAAGTCGGTTGAGTGCATTTTATTCTGGTCAACCCGCGGTCCGGTTGCGAAGCAACCCGGGACTCAGAAGCCAATGGACCACCGAGAAAACAAGTAAGCCAACATACCTGGCTGGGGAGTTTGAGCAGCTCCCATCGCCGTGTTTGCAAGTGAATCCAAGCGACACTGCGATACCAGCGAGCTTTTCAGACACCCACACGACTGATAGGGCCGAAGATGCGTTCCGTAATGAGTCTTTTGACCTCCGAAACACGGCCGGCCCTTCAAGATAAGTATGGAGCCCCGGCACGTTCTCAAAAAACAACATGCATTCTTCATGAATGGGTTTGGCTTTGTGAGTCCAAAGGTGGATAGCCCATGCACCACTGACAGTTACACCAATACGAGGCGCCGGGCCCCGCTCGCATCAAGCTGAGGAGCTGGAACGGAAGAGGAACCCAACCTGGGCGTTTTTGCCGCCGCTCAAAAGGAGCTCGCTTAGGTGGTTTTTCACCTTGGAATCCGGAGTAGAGGTGATGCTTTTGTCTCGCCCTCCAACCAGGTCGCCACATATTGGATCACTGAGAAAGACCTGGGCTTGAGCGGCGGAGAGCGCGCGATGGCGAGTTGCGCTCAGTAAGCGCCGCTTCCATGAGGCCCAGACGTGGATATAACTTGCTTGCCGTGAACGGCCTGAAGCACCCCAAAGGCAAAAGCCAGTTTTCGGGGGCATGCGCGGATCCGTGGCGTGCAACTGGCCGTCTTGTTTTTTTCTTCTTTTTTCTCCGAGTCGCTTTGAGCACTCGAGACGTGCCGCGCCGGTGTGTAGCGGCCAGGCGCGGCCGCTCGGCGCCGCGAGGCTGCGACGGGGAGTTTCCTTAGGGGATAAAGTCGGTAAAGTCACCGAAGGCACTTGCCGTAGTCTTGGCTTGGGTTCTTAGGCTCTTGGGTTTTTAGTTGGTTCTGCGGGGGGTTTCCCATTCAACCCAAAAGTTCAATGATTCGCAGGAGATCTGAGGACAGCCCAGTTCGGGGTGGCCCATTCTGCTATTGCAAAACGGGCCAACTGCCCCACTCCGGGCCAGCTTCGTGCTCAAGACTCGGCACTCGCCATCGCGAGGCACCGGCAGCATTGTGGCCACCCTGAGCGTGGCACCGGCATGTCTTGGCCAAATGGCTGTAGGTCAAATCCAATGGTGTTCCATTTTGGGGTAGGTGCGCCAGGCTTTATTTTAGTGGGGATTGGGATGTTCACTGGGGGATAGCCGGGCTTTTGACCCATGGCCAAATCCCTTTTGTCGCGGATTCTTTTTGTTCTTCGGACGCCGAACTGATGGATGTCAGGCACAGCAGGAGAAGTTGCGGAACCTGGAGCGGAGGCTGAGGCCAGAAGGGAGAGAGAAGATCGGCAGTGGCCTGAAGAGTGTCGCCGAAATGTGACTCGAGTCACCGGAGGTTGGAAAAGGAAGCCCTGAGATGAGATATTTCTGGAAGATGAAGCACTAGGTCCCCCAGCTAGGTGCCCTTGTACTCTTTTTTCGGGGTGGGGGCAGGGTTCCCCTACTAAAATAGACGTCCAAAAAAGAATCGGTCACCCTTATTCCAACTTCTCTACTAACAGGACCTAGATTACGAAAAGGGCTTGCCAGAAATGAGCGAGGCCAAAGTCACCGGGGCCGCTGTCGGCTGCCGTGGTTGCAGGCAGATGCAGCCGCGAAGGCCCGCCACGCCGGAGCGCCTCAGCGATCGAGGCGTGCGCGGGAATCAGAGGTTGCCCCGTTGGCGCTCGTCGGCACACCCGAATCCATACCAAAAACCAAGTACCGGTACACCGGCATAGATCCTGATGGCATGCATTTGGGGCAGGTGCTACACCACCTCAACTAATAGTACTGCACACTCAGCAGCAAACTCTTCGGCAACATCACGCTGCACAGTTATATCCACCAAGGCCATATGCAACCCTCAGCTGCACTGTGCAACGCACCCTGAGACGTACCGGACTTGGCCTCGGGAACTTTCAGTTTTCCCGGGCCCCAAAGAAAATCCCCATGCAGCTCGTGTGGAATCGCCCTTTGCACTTGCCGGCTCAAGCCAGGGAGCTGCAACAAGGCGCATGTGGCACGATGGCACCCTGACCCCGCCCCATGGAATGCCAGTTTTTTGAAGACAAGATGGAAGGCACAAGGCCAAGCCTCTTTCTCAGGGGTTCGCTTGCCGCATGCCCGCCAGAAAGCAAAAAAGCCCAGAAGTTCGGCAGCCCGTAAGCCTAGGATTGGCGCGGGTCGGGATTCAACGACAGGCAGAGTAGTAAACTGCAGAGAGGACGCTGGGCACAGCTTGAGACGAGAACCTGCAAGAGCTGGTTGCTGAGCTCTGCGAATCCATGCGCCTCCGGTGATCGATCGCGCTGGCGCGCCGCTTGGTGCGGGTGATCGCACAGGGCATCACCAGGCTGTGGGTGAAAAATAGAATGGAATCCTGGTAAATGGAAGCATGGACCAAAACCTGCGGTCCCCTGGTGGTTTAATTTTGACCCATACCCAGGTGATGGAGATCACGGTGCCGGACTTCATGGACTGCACGGGTCCGCTGCACGGAGACTGGCAGACCTTCCGCGGCCTCTTCCGAGCCGCCGCGGAGCAGACGAGAGAAACCAGCCGCGCAGACGGCTTTGAGGTGCCATTCCCTGCTCTGCACCAGGACTCACGTCGCTGAATTTGGGGGTGTCCTTCTTTTTGACGTCGGACCCCATTTCGGGTGGTTTTCCGGTTAGGTTTTTTGTCTGACACCGCATAACTCAAAAAAGGTCGAGGCATTCATTTTTCGTCTTTCGTTCCAAATGCTGAGCCGTCGAGTCTGCATAGTCAGGTTTCACCCCCCCCCCAATTCTCCCTGAAAGGGCACGCTTTTGCTTTGACTCCAGTCCTTATGTTCGGAGCCGTTGTTGTTGGAAGTGCGGGTTTGATCAGCTTTCCGTTTGAAGGGATCAATCCTCACCAGGTGCGCGCGACATTCCCAGCTTTTCCCTCGCACCAAAAAATTTGCAGGAACCCATCTAAAATTGCCAAAATGTGTGGGGATCAATCCTCACCGCAACCCGATTTTTTCCGGCTTTTCTGCTGGAGAACCCATCTATGGTGCCAAAGTCCGGGATCAATCCTCACCGCAATTCCCGCAATTCCTTGCTTTTCATCCCAGGGGGCCTTCGCCTATGGGCCGGCCCACCTGGGCAAGTGTTCATTATCACAGAGCCTAACAGAGCCTTCTCCTGGAGACCTGGAGGAGTTGCTGGACGAGGCCCACCGGCTCTACCAGAAGTGGCACTCCATGTTGGCCAAGGGCCTGGAGGACTACCCCACAGGCGCCGCCGCGTTTTACCACGCCTGCCACTTCCAGGAGGTCTCGGAGCCTCTCGCTAGGTCCAGAGATGTCCAGGGTGATGCCACCCATGGGTTGAAATATGTGAAACAAAACCGCTGGTTGTGATGATACGTGAAAAAACCCACCGGTTATGACATGATTCTTCCAACTTGAGAAGCTGGTGCTTCAGCGACATTTTCTGCCCCCACCCTGGACGTCCGGGAAGCGAGGGGCGGGGGCGGGGGGAAGCTTTTTCAGGCAGGGAGGCGGAAGGGAGCCCGGCGAAAGGGGTAAGCAGCTTCCAATCCAGGAATGGGTTTGGCGCCTGGTTTGGTGAAGGGGTTTAGCTATTTCTTTTAAGTCACATTTATCGTTTTTTTTTTTTTTTTTTTTTTTTTTTATGATTCATATTTATCTATCTTTTCTTTTTATTTTTTTCCGTGCAAAGCCTCCACAAAAGCCTGGAAATGGTTGAAACCAAAGCAGCAACTATGGGTTACCTGATGCACGGGGCCCGGCGAATGGAACGAAGCGCAATGTTCAGGTAACCCGGGTTTGGGTTGGCGGGTTGGAGCCCGGTGGTTTGGTTTCGATTTGAAGCCCTGGTTCTTGTAGAGGGCCAGCAGCATAACCACCAAACCACCAATCCACCAAGCCAAACCAGCAATTAGAGGGAAGCTGAAATGTCCGACCCGAAGGTAAAACAGAAACTATTTGAGCTGCAACGGTCCAACATTGGGGCGTGGCCCCAGGTATGTAGAGTTCACTCACAGTCGCGTTTTCTGTCTTGTCGCGGTCAGCCTTTTGGATTCCTTCGGTGGTTTAGCCCAAGTCTGACTGGGCTTGGCCACTCAATCTTTGACCATCTTTCGATAGCGAGCAAGGGGCATAACCTATGACTCCATTTTGGGGTGGATGAACATCCATTTGCCACCTATTTTGAGGTTCACCAGGGGTTTTCCGGGTTTTGATGCACAGCCATATGGCCGTAGGTCAGAACCAATAGTACCAGTTTGGGGTAGGTGATTTCACCACCCATTGGGATGTTCACTGGGGTTTAACCGGGTTTTGACCCACAGCCATATGGGTATGGGTCAAAATTAAACCACCAGGGGACCACAGGTTTTAGTCATTGTTTCCACTTACCAGGGTTCACCCTATTTTTGAGCCACAGCCATATGGAGCAAAGGGGCGTTCGGCGTTCGACCTCGAGCTGAGGTATTGCTTGTACGGCCACGTGGCGGCCATCGCCTACCTGGCACGCTATGTGCTCGGGGGTCAGAACTACACCTTGGCGCGGCATGGGCTGAGGCGAAACGCGAAAGAGCCATGGGCACACCGGGCTCGCTTTCCCCTCCCTGGGGGTTGCTTATGATAAAGTGGCTTCCGGGCTTCCCCCTCCTTAAAGGTTGCTTTATGGTGAAGTGGCTTCCGGGGGTTATTGGGGGTTGCTTGTGGTGAAGTGGGGCCAGCAAATGAAGTTGATGCAATGCGATTCTATACCGTGACAACGCACACGTGACATGTGCCCCCAGGCCCCCTGATAGAGCAGCGACTGGATGCATGCGACAGTCTGCAAAGGGGGAAGGCGACTCCGATGCAGGGAGTCTACAAAATGCCCCCCCCCCCCCCCCGCAAAAAAAAAGGATGGGGAAGGGGTGGCTGTGTGAGAGCAAGCGGTCCATCCCCACAGGTTGCACCTTGAATGGTTGCCAGGCCACATGACCCCCCCGATATTTTTACAACAATGCGATGGTCGCATCTTTCCGGGAATGACTCGATTTCCTTTTTGAAGCGACCCAGTTGCATCCCCCAGTTTTGACCCTGTGTGCGTGTGTGTCTTGTTTAATCAGAAACCAACTCCGAAAAGCGCCAGATTCGCATTCCGCACTCGCGCAGTGCAGGCTGTTGCACTGGAACCACTGCCTGGACTTCATCGAGAGCTCCAGCTGGTCCGCGTGGGGCTTCAGCGCCTTATCCCTTTGGGACATCGCCCAGTCCTTCGCGTACCCGCAGGCGGGGCGGAGGCTGGGGGGCGCCGCAAAAGGAGCCCTTGGTTTTGCCATATGTCACATCCGGTTCCTGAGCTTCTTGATTGTGAGTGTTATTATCATCGTTATTGTCATTGTTATTGCGATTTGGTTGGTTTAGTTGGGTTTCCTAAAGGTTGAACCATCAGCAGAGGATCTGAGGACAGCCCAGAGAAACAGGTGCCAGCACAAGCAGTGTCAAGTCCTTTCAAAAAGGATGGGTTGATTTGATGAATCTGTGTTTTCGGGAACTCGCAGAACTGCATTGGGGAGTTATTTTGTTCCAGCTGGCTGTGGGTTACCGACTGCCGCGAGTAATGTCCATTTGCCAAATCATGGCGGCTTCTTTCGACTTTGCGGGGTGAGGTGGGGGCTGTTTTTGAAAATAGGGGTTCCCCCACACAAATGGATGAACAAATCTTAGGTGGTCCTTTTGGCATCCCCAGGAAAACCAAGCCCAACAACTTGCTGGTTCTCAGGGAACGAGACCATCCCCGATTTGGCTTCCTTTATTTGGGAATCCTTCCTAAACAGCAATCCTTCCCCAATACCCGGACTCGGAAAGTCAAACCCCTCACCAAGATCGCGCCGGCAAGAAAAGGGTACCCCCACGAAAACCAATTGCAGCTGGTCCCTTGGGTTCCCCCAGCAGAAAAGGGCACGCATTTTTTTCTCAAGGTGAGCACTGGATGAACCAAACTGCTGGTTTTTTCGGCCAGCGCCCAACAAAACCAAGCCCCAAAAGTGGTGAATCCGCAGAGGTGAGCCTGCTGCACCAGTACTTGGAGTGGGGCCCGGGCGCTTTCTCCGCGCCCGCCGGCGCTTTCGCCGCGCCCGAGTCGGACGCCGAGACGAAGGCCTTCTGGGCGGCTCGGCTCGGGATCTCCGGGTTGGCTTCCAACAAGTTGCAGAGGGAGCTAAGTGGCAATGGGTCAACAAAATGCGCCAAAATGGCACGCTGGTTTGCTGGAAAAGACTATAACCAGCGTGTTTTTTCTTCTTTTATTTTTCTCGTTTTTTTCTTCTTCTTTTTTTTCTGGTTGCACAAATTTGAGCCACACCCGAGGAAGGAGCTACCCTACCGATCGGAGTTTTGGCTAGGGACATGGGTGGCTGGGTTTTCCGGCCACCGGCTTTTGAAGATGGAAGTGGGCAATGAGACGGAGGCACTTCATTCTTATGTGCCGTATGTTCATTCGTTTCTGAAAAACGTGACCTTCCAATAGCCAAGGAACCCGAAGTAACCCTAACCAACCCCTAATCCAACCCTAAGCCAACCCCTAAACCCTAAACCCGAGACCACCCCCAAACCAACCCCGAAGTAACCCTAGGCCTCAACTGTCCACTTTTCTACGTTTCCTCCATAGAGGTCATCCCCTGGCTTTGTTTCTTTGCACTCCATAGAGGTCCGGCTCCCGACTCCTTCGACGCAGCGTAACCCTAGAACCCAACGAAACCCCAAACCAACCCCGAAGTAACCCTAAAACTCAACGACCCACCGGCTTTGTAGGCTTTTCCCTCCATTGAAGTCCTCCAGCTCCCTTCCGACTCCTTCGGGCGGAGAAATTCTGAGGTACCCCAGACCAAGTATCCCAAAACCTCATAGGGCCGGTCCTCCCGACTCCTTCGACGCAGCGGCGACCGAGGTCTTCGAGCTGGGCTCCCACCGCGCGCTCTCCAATGAGCCGGTGGCCAACCTGCAACGGGCGCTGCCGCACCTGGAGGTGACGTCCCGAAGCCGAAAAACAGAAGCGCCCCCGTTTTTCCCCAGCTGAAAGCTTTGGGGTAGCCCAGACGGGCTCTGGGGTCCGGGGCGGGAGGCCACCAAGCTTCCACCAGGCTTCCACCAGGCTTCCACCAGGGTTCTGCCAGGGTTCTGCGAGGGCTGCGGGGTGGTGCGAGCACTAAAAAGAGCACCGCATGCCGTTGGGGATGTCACCTGAGCCCATTTTTTTAGGGCAGGGGGCGGAAGCCTACCATGGGTTGGTTGAACAAATCGTGTTGTTGTTTTTTCTGCAGTCGGCCTGGGGTTGGTTTACGAAATCATTTTTGGCAAGCCTACCTTGGGTTGGTGTTGAATAAATGTTGGGGGTTCGAACTGTTCTTGGCCATTACTTTCGGTGAACGCCGACGTTGAACGGTTCCTTGTGTGAGAAATCAGCTATCAGTTTCGCCTCGACATCGGGCGGTGTGTGTTGGTTCTTTTGCGGAGGTTGTCCAAGGCGGGCTTTGCTTCGTGGGAGCGGATGCCTGTCAAGTTAATGTAGGAAAGACGGCAAGGCATATATAATTTATTTGCTGCTCAGTAGGGGGTGACCTGCCAAATGGGAATGAACCGGGGGATTCCCTCAGAAACCATGGGGGATCGGTTTTTCTAGGGTCATTCCAATTCTCATTCCCAGCCTGCGCCGGCAAGTTGTATTTTTTTTTGCCATGGGCAAGCGTTGGCTGCATCTTCCAGCTTCCGATTTGCATCAGGCTTGCGCCCTTTCCCCATGCGAAGACAGCCCGGTGCAGGTCCATGAAACCGCCGGTGAGGTCTTGGTTCCCTTGGAACCTCATCTTTTTGAGGTTGTTGGGGGTCAAAGGGCTCCAAAATTTTCTAAGGGTTTCCCGATTAAACATCCTGGGTTCGCTACTTTCTGGCGAATCACCCGATTCAAGCCTCTGTCCAGAAAAAAAAAGTTGACCTTTTTGGGACTACTTAGGGCTTTCATCTCAAAATCCCGAATCACCGTATTCAAGCCTATGTTCAGATAAAACCTCTTTTGTTAATGGTAAATTGGGGACTATGATCGGTAATTTGCGTAGGGCGTAATCCCAGGTAATAGGACAATCCTTGGACATGCTGGGTCTTGGGACCTTTTCATGGGGATGTTCCAATGGAAACTCTGATGGAGGCTCGTAGCGGTACTGACGTGCAAGTCGTTCGTCATATCTGGGAAAAGGGGCGAAAGACGAATCGAAGCATCTAGCTGGTTCCCTCCGAAGTTTCCCTCAGCGGAGTTTCTGGAGATTTTCGGAAGCATTTTCGGCCGCCGAGGCACCAGAACTTTGTGAAGCCTTACGAAGGCCGAGCCGAGGCCTTTCTGCACCCGTTCCCGCAGCACTGCAGCCCCAACTGCCCCTACCAGCGCCTCGCTCGCGTTCCGGGGGTTGCGAGGGTCTGAGGATTGTCCCACCGAAAAAGCCCAGAGGAGGTTTTTGAGGCGTTTTGCTTTGGAGCCATGGGAAAGGGCTTTGGGGGCTTTGGGGTGAGTTCTGGGTTCTTGAGGCAAGCTTTTGGTTGGTGGTTTTCGAAGGGTGGGAGGTGGGCATAGGGGTTGCATGGGACGCCTTGGCAGGCTGGTTTTCCAGTTATGTGGTTTATGGGACCGTGCTCGTTGCGTTGCTCATTCCATTTGGGTCTGAATGTGCCATGATCGCCTTTCCACTGGTGGATAGATGTTTCTGGGACATGTTCGGTTTGCATGCAGGCTTGAAAAGCACAGCAGCTCGGAAGTTGATGTGTTTCTTGCTGTAGGCAAGAGAGCGTGCCCTACAGCTTCCCAGTCTTCCAAGACATGGAGCAGTCCCGGCTCGGATTTCACGCCTGGATCCAGGGGAACTACTTCAACAAGCCCGCGATCAGGAAGTCCAGCGTTTTTCTGTGCACGAACCCGGTGTACTACTGCAACTTCTTTATCGGGCTGAACAAGACCATCCTGGGCTACTTTGGGCTTCCGCTGTTGTACATGGTGCCACAGGAGAGCTGGTCGAGGCATTGCGTCCCAAACCGTGTCCAAAAGAAAACAGGAGCCGTGAAGGGGGACTGTCTCGGGGTCGGGCGACCTCTTGCTTCCATTTGCTTAAGAATATGTTATGTTTATTTTGCCCTGTTGGTCATTAAAGGGAACCTATCACTATTGGACATATTTTTTTCATTTTTTTCCACGGGGCGAAGAAGCACATGGAAAATTTGTGGTTTTAAACATCGCCTTTTCGGCCCGTAGACTTTTGCCGGGTTCACTGAAGGCGATGTTTCCGGAAAAAAGGGTTCTCCGTTCCCCTCCGGTCAGCAGGCGGGCGTGTCTTTGTTTTTGAGGGTACCTCTTTTTGGGAAAATTCCATAACCGAAACCCATTTTGGGAGTCCAAGCCCAAAAGAGACAAACCAGGTGGAAAAAGGGACCTTGGAAAACAAATAGCCATCCCATGAAACCTTTCAACACCAACGGCCATCCCATGGAAACCTTTCAAACCGAACGACCATCCCATGGATTCCTTTCAAAACAAATGCCATCCCATGGAAACCTTTCAACACCAACGGCCATCCCATGGAAACCTTTTAAAACCAACAGCCATCCCATGGAAACTGTTCAATACAAACAACCGTTCCATGGACACCTCTCAATACCAGGGACCATCCCATCCAAACCTTTCAACACGAACGGCCATCCCATGGAAACCTTTCAATACTAGCGACCATCCCAAGAATCAGGGAAACAGGCCCTTGCTCCCAGGTGAGTCACAATCAAAACCCGGGTAAGCGAAGGTTAGTGAGGGACGATCCGCCAAAAATAGCATTGGATATCCGCCTTAGTTCTTTACATGTTTCTGGGTCGACCATTTTACCGGGTTTTGAGCAAGTGCTCACTTGCCAGCGAATCGACCGATCGATCTGACCTTGGGGTTTCCCAACTTTTTGGTTGATGTTGCATCGCCCCAAAAGGTTGGTCTCACCTCTCCCAGGTGGATCGACGACTTCATCGCTTTGGCGTCCCTGCCGTCGAGCCTCTTCGTGTCGAACAACCCGCTGCACTCCGAGCAAGTCGCCTGGCAGAGCGGCGTGCGCCTGCCGGTGCTGCGGCCGGTGGTGCTGTACCTCAAAGAGTCTCGTCTCTTTTTCTTTTGTTTTGGAGGGACCCCCCCAAATGCTGTTTTTTTGTTTGTGGTGGTTTCTCCTTGTGTTTTTTTTTGAGGGACCCCCATTCAACATGGCGGTTTCAAAGCCTTGTGGTTTGCCTTTTTCCCGACAAGGCCAAAAGGGGGTAGCCTCAAAAGAGACAGACCCAAAGGAACGATATTGATTTCAGTGAGTTCTGCGGGCAGAGTTGCTTCTGTTTTGTAGAATGCTCCTGGGAAAAGGAATTCCCCCTTGAACGCAAAGAACATAAACTCTTCTGCCCTGCAAATGAACACCTGAACAAAAGAAGCACCTATCAAACAACAAATATTCAGAAGTGAACTACAACTCAAGGAGCTGAACAACTACACAAACATGCCTCAAACAAGCAAGCAACCGAGCAACAAGCAAGCAAGCGAACCAGCCGCAGGAAAGGTACAACCCCCAGAGGCTGGAGGAGGTGCTGGTCCCGGAGCCACGAGAGGCCTGTGTCCTGTACTGCGTGCTGCGGGCCTTCGTCCCATCCGGGCGCTTTGCTCGGATTCCTCGTCTTTTTGGGTGTCGTCAAGGGAGGCAATTCCCCAGCGAATCGTCGGGTTCCTCCGGTATTATTTTTTTTGGTCGATTTTGGTGGTCGGGTTTCCATTCAACCCACTAACAGTTAAACTTTTAGGAGGCGCTGAGCCCAGTTAAAAGGGGTACCCTTTAGGTTGGTGTTTAAGCCGGGCCAAAAGGACAGGGGTTTGGTTGATGTTTTTTTTTTTTTTTTTTTTTTTTTTTTTTTTTTTAATAATATAAATAAATAAATAAATAAATAAATAGTTTCTTCTCCCCATGTCGTGTTAGTTTGTTGGGAGTTTCACAAATGAAATTGATTGCGCATGTAATCGTTTGGTTGGTCAAATGGAATGCTTTTATTTGTTCGACGGTTTCTGGTTTCTTTGGTTGTTGTTCAAGTTTTTTTTGTGTTACTTATCGGCACCTGGGTCCAGTTTTTGCCTTCGACTAACATGGCGATTGGGTGGGACGTTCACTGGGGGTAGGCTTTGGATTTTGACCCATGGCCAAATGGTGGCCGGGCATTAGGTACCCCCTGCGGTTCCTGGGCAAGGCGGACACGGACCGGAGCTACCAAAGCTTCGTGGCCTTCCGGGCGGTGGTCTTGTTCCCCCACGACTTCGCGCTAATGACCTTCTACGAGTTCTACGCCACTGGGCTAGGAACTTGACTGCTATTGGGTTGGATCTTTAGTCTTTAACCTTTTGGGAAATCAAGTTGGGTTTTCCACTAAACCCACAAACAGTTATTCACTTTTTGCAGAGGGGTCGTTGCGGCAACCAAGAGACAGAGAAATAAGGTACCCGTCCCCTTACAAGGAACATGGTCATGGAGCACCCTGTCAGGTGCCATGTCAAGTGGTGGGAGGTTCAAATGTAATCCTTGATCCTTACCTTGGGCTACGCAAGGAACCGGTTCCCTTTGTAGCGACTTCCCTATGAGGATGATGGAAAATCGGAGTGGCCAAGCCTCCTTTTGGGAACAGCCCAGGTAACCCTTCAGGTTGGTGGCTAGGTTTGGATTTAATGTATGAGGCTCTGGTTTTAGGCTGGAAATGGAAATGAGGAACACGCCACCAAGCGGCCAAAACCACTTCGAGGGGAGCTGAAGAAAGAAAGCCAGAGTTTGGAGAGCCGAGGGGCCAGGGGTGGATTTTCAGGGCAGGTTTTGTTCGGCGCGGTTTTGTATAAACCTGGTGAAAGATGGTTACAGCCTCCTGGGTTCATACATGCTGCTGCGATGCTTGGTTTTGTCCTAGCCGCCCGAAAGGTCACCCAGCATTGCGCACAATCCATTTCCGCTTGGAAGGGGCATAACAGATGCCAGCTCAGTGAAAATGGTCAGCAACCATCAAGCCATGAGCTTACCCCTTGTTGGTGTGGTTGGGTGGTTTGAGGGGGTTTGGCCCCATTCGCCTTTGGCTTTCCCATAGCAAAGAGTTGGAATGCTGAAGTTTCACGGTGTTTAGAACATTTCGCGCCCCACTTCACACAGCTTGGAACTTTTAGTTGGGTTTCTTCCGTGCTTTTGTTGTTTCGGATGCCCTTATCTTTTTCGCAGCCCACTTCTCTCGCGTGGCACCCGTCTTTGTTTAGGGTGCCCGTGTCTTTTTTCTCCTTGGTTTTAATGGGAAGCCTCAAAAGGAAAGAAGGCACGCCAGCCACTGGAAGAAACAAGGCGCGCCACTTCCGGTGAGTTCTTTGTTTCTCTTTAAGAGGCCATGGGGGTGCCGCTCTTTATGCCCAGCCACCTCTCCAAGTACCTCTTCCCCTTCAGCGCCTCTGTGGCGTTGTTGGACTGGGCCCCGGACTGGCTGGCGTCGTCGACGCAGTCGGGGGGCGAAAGGCCGCCCTTCTCGCCGCTGAGCCTCTCCACCTCGGAGGCGCTGCGGCGAAAAACCGAAGACCGTGTTGGTTTAGCAGGGCTCCTTAAAAGATCTCCATTTTGCAACAATTTGAAACATGTTGCTTTTTCCACCAAAATACAGGGAAACCACCACTTACAAGGCAATGTTCAGGCGTATAATGCAAGGATCCGTGTTTAGTAGTAGTTTCCGAGTTTATCGCACTAAAGTTCGTCACTTTTCGCAGGGGGCCAGGGGGGGGGGGGCAGGAGGGGGGGTTCGGGGAAAAAAACCGGCAAGCCGTTTTTGATGGGCTCCCCCCCACCAGCGAAGACACTTGAAAGTCTCCAGGGAGTTTTTCCCGTTGGCAGTTGGTTTTCCATTCGATGGTTTTTCCCATTCTATGGCTGTCCAATGGTCCACTTCCGGAGCAAGCATATGCGTTCTAATTTTCATTGTGTTTCCCATATGGTTTCTTCACTCCTTCCATGCTCCCCCATTTTTTCGCCACCCCTTGGCCGGACCCCACCCATCTCGCCAGCCACCCACCGCTATTCTGATGCTCAATTTTGGCTCTCGCTTCTCCTTTTCCCCATTTCCATTTCAGTCCCCTTGGCCGGACCGAAGCCAGCGCCATCCCACTGGTCACCCGCCCGCCACCCGCCACCCGCCTCGCTCGCCTCGGAGTCCAGGCGCTGCGGTTCTGGTCGCAGGCGGTGGACTTCTTGGCGCTGCCCGGGGTGCGGCTCTTCGAGTCCCTGGCGCAGCTGCTGCGGGACCTGGCGGCCACCGACCTGCCGCAGCTCCGCCCATGGCCCGCAGCGGGGGGGGGAAAGGGGTGGGGGGTGGGGTGGGGGGTGGGGGGTGGGGTGGGGGGGGGTGGGTAGGGTGGGAGGGGAGTTGGGTTTTCTCGCTGCTTCGGGGAGTAGTCTTCTTTTTTCTGCTTCTCTTCCGGGGAAGTTGAGGGGTGGAGCGGGTGGGTTTGGTGAAGCAAAAAGGCTAGAAGTTGGTGGTTAATTCATCCCAATCCCCTACGATATGTCGCTACTTTGGTGTGGAAAGTCTCGCGGCAGCGCTTGTGGCAAGCCTGGCCCATGCCTGAACCCACGACACGCAGATCAACCCTTCAAACGACTATCTAT
>CAUJNA010003209.1:35000-77500 GCA_963377175.1 Effrenium voratum
GGGTCGGGACGTGGAAGCGATGTGTTGCCAGCATGGGGACGGTGTTGGCATGGGGTCTTTTCAGGTTGCTGTAGGTGCGGAGGTCGAATGGAACTTGAGGTGGTTATGCCTCAGAGGAGCCCATCAAAAGAAAGGGCAACAATGATGGGCGACGTGGGCGGTTTGCGAATGCCTTGCAGGCGTTGAGCCGCTGGCTCCGCGTCCGGGTGCGCAGGCAGGGTTTGGATGTGGGTAGCGTGAGCTGAAGGTGTTGGTCCAGACTTGCCTCTTGGCGTTGCTTGTCTGTGCCTTCATCGTTGCAAGCTTGTTGGGTAACTGGGTGCAGGCATGAGCCACAAATATGGCAGTGTGGTTGCCTCCTGCAGTTTGTTCTGGCCCCATGCGTCGCCCAATGGCCCGCTGTCGCAGCCAGTCGTTGATTAAAATGGAATTCTGCAGTGTAGTTCATGGGCGGGCCGGGCCAGGAATTTGGGAACGTCCGCGAGGAGCCCCAAAGATGGACAGGCGGTCGGCGGGTCGGGACGTGGAAGCGATGTGGCATGCCCGTGGGGATGCTGTTGGCTTGGTGTTTGGCTAGGTGCGGAGGTGAAATGGAACTTGAGGCGGTTTTGCCTCAGACGAGCCCATGTATCTCGGGCTACCTTCCCCATTCTTTCCTGGGATCCTTCTTTGCAGGAAGCCATCAGAACCCAAGGAACAAGCTGGTTTTTGAATAGAAAGATGGTTGAAAAGAATTGGGAACCAGCCCCTAGAATGGAGAGAAAGGGGCAACGATCGAAGCGTCAGCGGTTTGCAAGTGCCTTGCAGGCGTCGAGCCCTTGGCTCCGCGTCCGGGTGCGCAGGCAGGGTTTGGATTTGGGTAGTGTGAGCTGAAAAAGAAAACGCCACTGGAGGCTAGCGGCAGCAACCGAGATAAGATTGGGGGCAGCAGCACTTTATAGATCCTATGTAGATCCTTGCATGGTCTTGGGTGGACTTCTTTGATATCAGGTGTTAGTCCAGACTTAACTCTTGGCGTTGCTTTTCTTTGCCTTCATCGTTGCAAGCTTGTTGGGTAACTGGGTGCAGGCATGAGCCACAAATATGGCAGTGTGGTTGCCTCCTGCAGTTTGTTCTGGCCCCATGCGTCGCCCAATGGCCCGCTGTCGCAGCCAGTCGTTGATTAAAATGGAATTCTGCAGTGTAGTTCATGGGCGGGCCGGGCCAGGAATTTGCGAACGTCCGCGAGGAGCCCCAAAGATGGACAGGCTTGGCTGGGTCGGGACGTGGAAGCGATGTGGCATGCCCGTGGGGACGGTGTTGGCATGGTGTCTGGCCAGGTTGCTGTAGGTGCGGAGGTCAAATGGAACTTGAGGCGGTTATGCCTCAGAGAAGCCCATGGAGAGAAAGGGCAACGATGGGCGACGTGGGCGGTTTGCGAATGCCTTGCAGGCGTCGAGCCGTTGGCTCCGCGTCCGGGTGCGCAGGCAGGGTTTGGCGGTTTGTGTGTGGTTTGCCTGTTGCCTTTTTGTTGGCCGCGCCCTGGCGAGCTTGCAATCTCAAAGTCCCCCGGGTCCGTAGCGATGTGTCTTCCCTCTTCGTTTCTTTTCGCGAGCCGATTTTTGTTGGGTGTCGCGTGCAGGTGCCGGACTTTGCGGAAGTTGGGTGGAAGGCCCGCCTCGTAAAGCAAGCTTCTGAGAGTACGCCTCCTGGTGGTTTTCAAGGAAGAACGAGAAGGACAACCGCCATTTTAGTGATCCAAAAAAGGACCATGCCCAAGTGGGGGCTTTCTGGAATCCGCAGATGGGCACCCTCAGACCTTTCATGAGTCAAGCACCGAGCATCCCGCTCTTTTTGCGCCACTTTCCCGGAATACACCCCTGGCACGGCAAAGGTTCCCGATCTTCTAGCAGGACGATTGGCTTTTTCGTCAAAGTCGAGCACTGAACATCAGGTAATCCCTTGGGTGTTTGGATTGGTCTGGTTGGACTTGAGCCGCTCATAGCCGCTCCAAACCACCAATTCCTGAGGGAAGCTGAGAACAGAAAGCCTTCAGAAACCCAGCTGACTGAGCCGCCTGACTGAGCCTTCGAGGCGCCGCAGCCCCGCGACGGGGCCATCTTCCGGCCGGCGACCTGAGAAGTGAAATATGCGTTTTGTGGCCATGAGAATCGAAGAAAGAGTGGGAATCTCAAGCCGTTGCTGGGTGGTTTGGAGATGTTCTACTTAAGTTTCTCTTTCTTGCGGTTTTTTTGGGGGCCCGGCGCGGCCGCAACCTGTGGCTGCCCTTTTGGGATGCACGTTTCTCGTCGCCTTTCGCCTTTCGGCTCGCCAGGGGCCGTGCACGGCATGTCGAGACCCATGCAGCCGAGCGCCCGGGCGATCTCGCCGGTGGCGAGCGCGGGTGCGGGGGCGGCGCCGGGCCAGCGGGTGGCGCCTCGAGCGGCTGCGGTGCGTGTGCCCACCCGGACCGGCACCGCGCCCAATGGATTGGTGGGAGTGGGGCTGCAAACCCTTCCCTCCATCACGCCCCAACAAAAGGAGGCCATGGCAGCCTTGCCCTCCTCCTTGCAGGATGCGCAGACCAGTGATGAGGACAACATGGACGTGAAGACCCCCCGCATTGCTTCCAAGGACCCCGACGACAAGGGCTATGACCCAGCCTCGGTGCCCAGAGAATGCACCGATTGGTGCTGGATCATCCCCTTTGTGATTCTTCTAGCAGGTTTCGCCGTCGTGACCAGAGACGCGGTGCGCGAGGGAGACCTTACTAGACTCTTTACGTTGCCCGACCTCAACGGAAACCTGTGTGGTCACGGCCTGAACCGGGACAAGCCTTTCCTCTACTTCTGCATGCAACAGAGCAGTGAGTGGGAGTTTCAGGGCAACAGGAAGAGGCTTGATATGGCCAACCCCATTTGCGTGGGCATTTGCCCGGGCACCTACAACACGAGTAGTCGATGTTGGCTGCCATTAAATCAAACTTATGCATGGGTCCAAGACTACCCCACGCAGCCTTACATCACCTTGTTGTGCAGACCGTCGCGGGTGTTCACCCAGTCCATCTACGATCAGTTTCAGGACTTCCTGTTGCATGCCCCGCCAGTGGCCAGCATTTCCATGATGTACCGCTCCTGGCAAACCTTGTTATGGTCGGGAGTGGTGGCACTGGCGTGCTCCTACCTCTACATCGCAGCTCTCAGTTTTTGTGCCAACTGCATCATGGTTGTTGTTGGGCAACATGTTGTTTCATTTTTTTGCTGATTGTGGTTGAGTGGTTGAAATCCAAATCCACCAAATTGCTAGAATTTCAGTTTGCTACTTTTTTTTCTTTTTCGCTTGTTGTGGTTTAGTGGCTGGAATCCAACCACTTAACCGCATTTAATCGCCTTTGTTTGGATTTTTTTGCTCCCCAAACCCAACGTCACAGGCATCGTGCTCAGCGGGGTCTTGACGGTGATCCTGGGCACCATGGTCACCTCCGCCTATTTGTTCTGGTGCGCCCGGGCGGACGCGCCAGGAGATCCTTCCCCAAGCCCACAAAAGGGAAAATATGTCCACCATAAGTGGAGATCTCCAGAAATCACGCCACCCCCTCCCCCAATTCCATGAAGGAAGGGGGTGTTGCTGAATACCAGGAGCCAGCAACATGTGCGGCGACAGCGAGCCCGGGGAGGACAACCTGGCCGCCTCAGGGCTTCTGGTGCTGGGGGCCTTCTTCCTGTGCCTGGGCTGCCAGATGAGCGCCTGGATGGAGACGGCGGTGCAGTGCATCCAGTGGCCCCTCGCCTGCAATCATTCGACCTCCGGACCTCTTGGCTCTATGAGCACTTTTCTGGCGTTTCTGCAGGACTTGAATAAATTATATATCTATATATATATATGTATATATATATATATATAAATTTAAAACCCGCACACAACTGAATCAATCCATTCTTTTGTTGTCGTCTCTCGGGCCCCCTATGCTGATCACCTTAGTTTCTGGCAGCCTGCGACTCCGTCCACTGCCGCGATCTTTGGGCAAACATCTGCCAACTCGGGCGTTACTTCAGGTCCCGGAGCCTAGAAGCTGTAGGCCGCCATGGCTCATGCCAGGAAATTGCTTCAGGCTCACCCCTCCTCCCCTCTCCCAGCTCCAGCTCGTCGGCTTTGGCCCCGGACCCCGAACCCCGAAAAAGGAGCGAGCCGCCGAGCCAGGCGTCGCGTGAGCGGGAAAGCGGCCGGCTCCGGACACGTTGGCAATGACCCCGGAATCAACGCCTGTTTGTTCATATGGGGGAGGCTTTTGGCCCCTCAAGTGATCTGATTCCCCACATTTCGATCGGGGACATCCCCCTAATAAGGAGGGGGTTGATGAGTATGGGATCAACATTATGCTGAGCAGCACACTCCGACTTTAGCCCTGCTGGTTTGAACGTTTGAGATGGGTTAACAACTAAGCAAAGAATCTCAAACCAAACCAGCAGCTAGATGTGGGTTGTTCAATCTGCTAGCGTTCGCACGCTGCGATGCCCTTTTCGGCTTTTGGCTTGCGCCGGCAAATCCGGCCTTCCTCCTGCCTGCCTGCCTGCCTGCCTGCCTGCCTGCCTGCCTGCTTGCTTGCTCGCTTGACAAAAGCCAGAGTTGGGTGCCGGACAGTCGGAGCATACTGGCACGCATAGATGATTATGTTGATTGCGTTTGTCTGGTCTTGGCATGCCTTGCCTTCCGATTGATGCAAGCTGGACGCCTTGTTAACCCGGAAAGCGTTTGAGACCGAAGCAGAGCAGCAAGCGCTTTGTGGGATAGGGCGCGCTCGGGATGTCAACATCCCGCGATTGATATCCAGCGCACGCAGTGCTTCCCTGTCCTGAGCAACCTGAATCTTGCCTTATAGGTAGGCGCGCTTTCTCCAAGATCGCGCAGCCCCAATCTAAGGGTGGAAGCACATACCCTTCCATGTACAAGCACCCCTGGGCCCAAGAAAGAAAGAGAGCGCAGCATCAGGTGGGGAGGCCTCAGACTTTAGATGCGTAGCAACTGTTGGTTCACGGCCACCCGTCGTCTAGTATTTCTGGGTCAGAATTGTGCAGGGTTGTGGGATCAAGGGGTTTATCCCCACTTCTGTGATACAAGGGAATCCCTTTTTTTATTATGGGGGATTAGTCTTTGGGAGGCCCCCGTTGTATCACAGAAGTGGATTCCATTTCCCACAGCCCTGGTCATTCTTCCATTTGGTTAATATATTTTTTTGTTTTCCCCTGTTGGTTTAAAGGGAACCTATCACTACTGGACATATTTTTCGTTTTTTTTTCCCCCTCCCAGGGGACGAAAACGCAAATGGAGGTTGTGCGACTGAGGTCCTGCAAGTGCATCCTGGACTGTCCGAGTCTCTACATCCTGCCGCCCATCATCCTCTTTTGGCGCGCGCTGACTTTGGGCATCGTGGGCTATGTGGCGATGATGACGGCCTCGGCCGGGTTCTCCAAGTACAAGTGGAACCTCAGCTGTTCAGTGGCACCAATTATTTTTCATTTTTTTAGTGGCTGCCCCACTAGACAAAATGGTCTTCCCCCAAAAAAGGTTTCTTTTTTATGTTTTTGTAGTTTGTAACGTGATGCATTTATCAACCATGTAAAACCCCAATGCATGAATGTCTCACTTGCGCAGTCTCATCATTACGACTGCGTATGGCTCAAGGAAAAAGCGCGCTGAGTACAGGGTTCATTTGTGACCCTTCCCGGTTGTTTAACCTGTTCTATAGGTTATCAGCCGTAAGCGGCTCTTTGTACAGAGTTGTACGCCATGGATGGCGACCCTGGACTACCCCATACCGAGGTGCGTCCCACACCTGATGAGCCAGCAGGCGATGAAGACGCCTCGCAATATGAACCGACTAGTCGAGCAAACTCCCAAGTGGCCAGGGAGCTCATCAGGAAGGGACAGGCGCTGAGCAGTCAGGGCCCCGAATCACTTCGATCTCGGAGTGACCGTGGGAGGACTGGGCGGTCTGGTGCTCGATCTCCTTCACCTGTTGGATCAGATCGGCATCGGCATGGTGACATCGTCATGTACGACCCCCAGACCGATCTCGCAAGGGGAAACCCTATGCCACAGCCCATGAATCAGTTCAACCAACATGTTGCAAACGTCCACCTCGATCCTTCGATGACGATCAACCAGGACGTGACGAACTATCAGCAGATCAACGCTACCCAGAACAATGCCCAATTCAACCAGTTCGTGAATCAGGACACCGGTCCCATGGTCGCCCAGATGGCGGAGGCAAGGCATGGTGAGATTATTGCCGGACTTCAAAGCCAATCGGAGGCCATGAGACGCGAGATTCAAATGAATGCGGAGCAGCGTGTGAACACCATGAAATCGGAAAGAGAAGCCGAGATGAAGTACCAAAACGCCATGAACACGATCAGCGAGCAGGAGAAGCAGATCAGGGAGCTAAGGGCTATGGTCGAGCAGATGAGGCAAAATCAGCAGCAACCGCCTGCTCAACCTGCTCCGGCCCCTGCGCCTCCCGTTCAGCAGGCACCAGCTACCCCCTTGGCTATCCCGACCGTTCCTTTGGCTGCATCTCCACCCGGACTTTCGAATGCTTCCTCGCACAGTTGGACGAAGGTCGGGAGCGACCCCTACGGCAAAGACGGATCCGTTCCCGCCGGGGCCGTGGACGATGCTGCTACCGGAGACGGTTGGCCTTGCGATGACGGTGATGGTGGAAATGACAAGGACAAGAAAAAGAAGAAGAAGAAGAAAAAGAAGAAGGACCGTAGCCGACGCCGGCGACGAGATCCATCATCTTCTCCCTCGTCATCTTCGTCATCAACTTCTACTGCATCGGATGAATCCTTTCGACGAAAGCTACTGAAGCACTTAGGTAATTCGAGCGATCCGACAGCGGAACGCGTTCGTGTAAAGGAGGGTGACAGAATTCAGATTCCCCGATTCCCGAAGCCCGAACAGTACCGTAATTGGAGGATCAAAGTTAGGGATGCTGTTGTTGCTACTTCCGACCAACCCGAAAAGGCATTTGAGTGGATTGAGGCAACTTGGATCCCAGGTCAAACTGTTGAAGTCCTTCGTGATTCAGGAATGTTTGTCCATCTTGATGCAAAGCTGGCATCGGCGTTGACGAATATCTTGGAGGGCGACCTCGCGCGGCAAGTCGACATTTTCAAAGAACAAGAAGCAAAGGAGAAACGCTACGCGAGGGGGCGCCAAATTCTTTTGATGGTTCACAAGCACTTCAGCACGAACATCAAACATGGTGCAATTTACGACTTTGAGGACTTGCTCTCTGTCCAGCTCATCAACGAGGACCTCAAGAACTTCATGACAAGATGGGACACGGTCATCGCTGGAATGGGCAATGAGCAAAATGAGAAGACCCTTGAAGCGCTGTTCCACCGCCAGATTCGAAAGTTTCGGCCTCTCAGTCATGATCTCAATGAGTATGAGCGGGCTGAGGAAGGGACGGAAAAGCACTCCTATAAATTCCTGATTGACGCATCGAGGAATTATTTGGAGCGCAAGAGGCTTGTTCACATGCGGGATGCTATGTCAAGCAACACAACGGGACGTGGCAGGACTCCATCGAACAACCCTGCAGTTCCTGGAATCCCCAAGGGTGTATGTGTGAAATTTCAAACTGGCCAGTGCACCTATGGTTCAGACTGCCGATTCGAACATGTTAAGGCACCGAAAGGTAAGGGGAAAGGCAAGAAGGGCGGATCTAGACCCCAGACGCCAAGGAAGTATCGTTCGCAGAGTCCTCCTGGTTCGAAGCCCCAGGTGTGCAAGTTCTTCAAAGCGAACAGATGTGAGAGAGGGAAAGATTGCCCATGGCAGCACCCCGCAACTTCCAAGGCAGCTCCAGCCCCAAAGGCCGAGAAGACCACTAGTGGAGACACCCCCAAGACATCGCCGAGAGAGAAAAAGAAGAAGAAGAAGGGAAGCAGGCCTTCTTCTCAAGATTCGAAAGACTCGAAGGGTTCTCAGTCCCTCAAGTCTCCGCGATCGTCAAAAGGCAGCAATGCTGCGGTGTGCCTCCTCCAGGCGATGGTGTGCGCCGCGACCCTCGACTCGGTCGCCTCGCATCCTTGCCTGCCTAGTGTGACTCACGATGTTTTCCAGAGTATGCCATGTATCAAGAAGTGCGTGCAATTCTCTGATTACCCATCTATTTCGAACTATGAGACTGACGGCGAGCTTTGGCCCTACACTGCCTCGTCGAGAAGGTTTGCGCACGAGTTTCCTGTTGATTATGTTCCGAAGTTCGATGAGAGAGCTGTCTCTGACGCAACTCTTATCGGCACCATGCATGAAGCTATGATGAAGGATTTGCTCAAAGGCACGAAGACTCCTTGCAAATTTCAATGCGACTCTGATTTCGGCTGTGATTCCTGCATCCCCGCAGGCCTAACGGCCGAGCCAGAGAAGCCCGAGACCTCCCCCAAAAAGGGGAAAGCTGCTGTTGCTCGTATGACAATGGATTCTTCTCACATTCCGTGGATCGCGGATACAGGAGCTTCCCAGGATTTGCTGTCGGGAACCGATGCGGAGGTGGGGTGTATTTACGAATCGTCTCAACCTCTGAAATTTTCCACAGCCAATGGGAATATTATCGGTACCAAGCAGGCCAGGGTCAAGATCCAACAGACCGATAGTGTTGTTCGGCCATATGTTCTTGACAAGGCTCCATCCGTGTTATCCGTGGGTATGAGATGCCTCAGGGACGGATATGATTTCGTTTGGAGAGCCCACAGCAGACCTTATTTCCGACTTCCGGATGGTACACGTATCAAGCTCGAGGTCAAAGACAATGTTCCATTCATTCCCCCAGCAACTCAGAATGCTGTTCCAGCTTTGTCACAGAGCATTCCAAAGGTTACATCATTACCATCAGCTCCCATCGAAATTGAGGATGAAATTCTAGTCATTGACGAGGAACCAGAAGCTGTTGAAGAGGTGCTTGTGACCAATGAGGATGATGGGGATGAATTGGGGAACGATGATTTCTTGCTTGAGGACACCATTAGCCAACCGGAAGGTGAGGTCATTGAAGAGTGCCATGACATTCCCTCCGAAGATGCGCCTAAGGTCATCGCTTCCGATTTTGTGTCTAAGCCTATTTTGAAGGACGCCCCTCGCGAACGCGGTGAAGCAGCTTTGCGTGATGAGGCGACCTCACTCCAGCACTTGATGTGTCACACTCCCAAGAACCCCTTTTGCGAGACTTGTAACAGGGCGAAGATGTACAAATATCCATCAAAACAAAAGGGAGGTTCCACTCAAGTCGAGGCCAAGAAGTTTGGTGATCACCTTACGGCGGACCATCTTATCACATCAGATGATCGTGAAATCGGCATTGATCAATCTAGAGTTGCACTTGTGGTTCGAGATGTTGCCACTGATTTCCGTTATGTTTACCCAGCAGCACGGAAAACCTCTCATCAATGTGTGATGGCATTCAAGCACTTTGTCCGCACCGGGGAAACCGTGAACGTGTTTTACAGTGATCGGGCTCCTGAACTTGTGAAAGCGGCGGATCAATTGGAATGGAAGCATGTTCAAAGTACAACTACATTTCCAAAACTAATGCTATTGCTGAGAGGAACGTCAGGGCGATTATCGAGGGCACGAGGACCAACCTGGAACAAGCTGGTTTGCATCATTCGTATTGGCCACATGCGGCCAAACACTATTGCATGGCGCATAACATCACGGACCACCCAGATTATCATTCACCATGGAAGGTACGTTTTGGAGAAGATTTTCCCGGACCATATTTGCCCTTTGGTTGTCAAGTCAACTTTTGGACTGGCCCGAGGAATCGACCCAACAAGCCTTTGAAGTTTGAACCTACTTCCAGGGCTGGAATATTTCTGGGGTATCCCATCCATCCTGACTTTCTTTGGCGTCACGAATTTCTCGTTGTTCCTTTGCGAGATTTGATGGAGAAGGACTATGATCAACCTATTGCTCCTTTGAGAGTAAATCAGATCAAATGTCCGGATGGTGAATTCTCTTTTCCAATGGTCGAACGGCACTTGTTGCACATGAATGGCGTAATGCCGGGGCTTGAATACGCTCCTGAAACGCCCGATCCAGCTGCATTGGATGCGCCGCTCTTGGAGGAGGATTTGCCGGCAGAGATGCCAGGCCAGGATGACATCGATGATCAGAAACTCGCTGAAAACCTCGGAAAGCTGATCAAAGATTCCCCCAAAAAGGGACCCGCGTCGGAAGAAATGGTCAAAGTCATTGATTTGAAGACCAGCAAGGACACCTTTGTTCCCAAAGATGGAGGTGCTCATTACGATGCGGGGGGTGTGAAAGCCCGAAGGTATTCAGGATCGAGCAAACCCGACAGTATTCCACCTTTTCTTTGGAAAACAATGTCAACCAAGCAAAGGAGACTTGCCATATTAAGGATGAGCGAGAGAAGGCTCGCAAGGCTTTCCCCGATGAGCCCGTCTCCGAGGACCCGGAAGCTTCTTCTTCCAAAGCTAGGCCGGCGACCACTGCAGGATTGGAAGATGAATTTTCAAGCATTCCTCTTATGCCTGTTGCACCTTGCGTTGGGAACCGCTCTAAAGAGGAGACCGTTGAGGACGTGCTGGATGTTGTAGTTTTGCCTGCACTTTCTGCGAATCCCGAAATTGGTCAACATCGTTGCAAAGTTCTCCAAGCTCACCTTCACCCCGTTATTCATGCTATGGTTGCTAGACCGGTGGGGCGGAAGGAGATTGAAAGCAATGCTGATGCTCAAAAGTCTATCGACGTGGAGTGGCACAACCTTGAGAGCAAGGGCGCGTGGGATTACAACACTGTGCGTGAGTGGTCGCAGGTGGTCAAAGAAGCTAAGGGGAGAAGTGAAAAGGTCCATGTTGGCAAAATCTTTGAAATCTGTGTTGAGAAAGGGAGTGAACTTCAAAAGGGAAACCCTCTTCGCAAGTTTAAGGGAAGGACTGTGTTTCAGGGGAACAACGTAAAAGACGAAAATGCTGAGCAAGCTTTATTCGCTGAACTTGGATCGGCCCCTTCCACCATGGAAGCTGCCAAAGCCATCGATGCTTATGGAGCTATGCCTGGTAACTGCACCCAACAATCCGATGGGCGACAGGCATATACGCAGGCATTATACAAGGGAATCAAGACATGGGTACGCCTCCCAAAGTATCGCTGGCCGAAAGGTTGGGCCTCAAAGTATAGCGATCCAGTGGTGCAGCTCATTCTTGCTCTTTACGGCCACCCGGATTCGGGGGGTCTATGGGAGAAGCACTGTGAAGATATTCTCTTGTCCCTTGGATTCCGTCTTGTTTACCCTGGAGCCTGGCCTTCAGTTTTCTGGCATCCGAAACTTCGACTCCTGCTCGCAGTGTACGTCGACGACTTCAAGATGTCGGGACCGGTTCAGAATGTTGCAAAAGGTTGGGAACTCATTTCTTCCAAGATTGACATGGACCCACCTTCGGCTGTTGGTAGGTACCTCGGATGTGAGCATGTTGTCACGGAGAAGGTTCAACTTTCGCCTGAACATCATCCTTTCGCTCATGTTTTCAATCATGACCTGGAGGATCCATCCGACAAGAATGCAGCCGCAGCTCGCCGAACTCAGGATTACTGGGAACACTATCCAGAACATGGCGTGGTTGTTTGTCAACACGAGCAGCCAAGGCGCAAATTTCGACGCACGCCTAACGGTGTTGCCAAAGAAATTGGGTTGGGCGGGACGCGGTACACAGAGTGCAGTCCATGTTTTGATAAAGATGGTGCTGCTCAGCAGTATTGGCATTTCGATGAAGACGATGATCAGATTCAGACTGTTCCTTTTCTTTGGGTTGGGACCACGTATTTCTTTCATGAAAACGTTGGAAATGCCCGCCTAGCGGCTGCGGCCGTGAAGAAGCTCAGGGACAAGACGTCCGCCAAGAAAGCCAATCGAGCCAAAGGTTTTTCGTATATCGATGAACTGTTTCAGCACCAACCTTGCATGGACAAGCCCGTCACGATGGTTACCTATGACATGACCGGATTCCTTAAACAATGCCTTGACAGGTATGTTGAGCTTGCGGGGGGCAATGTTCAGTTCAAGAAGGTTTCCACTCCATTTCAGGATGACCGCATTGCAAGACCCACCAAAGACGATACGGAGAAGAAGGGCATTCTTCAACCCATCGCCTCCAAAATCCTCATGAAGGTCCTGTTTGCTGCGCGGATGGCCCGTTTTGATCTCTTGAGAGCGACCCAGGGACTGGCTTCTCGCGTTACCAAGTGGTCCGTCGACTGCGACCAGGCGCTCTTCCGGTTAATGTGCTATATCCATACCACAGTCGATCGGAAGATGCACGGTTTCGTTGGTGACCCCTCATCACGGACCCGACTATGGTTGTTTGCGGACTCGGATCATGCTGGCGAACATGACTCCCGCAGTACATCAGGGTGTTTTCTTGCATTGATTGGCCCTAATACCTTCTATCCTCTGACTGCATTTTCCAAAAAGCAGACTTCCACTGCGATGTCGTCCACGGAAGCCGAGGTGATTGCAGCTAATGTGGCATTGCGTGCTGTTGGACTTCCGTCTTCCTGCCTCTGGGAGATCATACAGTCGGCGGGGGGTGGTACAGAAAACCCGACATGCACTCTCACCCCATCAAGAACTTCCGATTATTGGATTAACGACACGGTCAATGGATATATAGTCAGAGTCCACAATAAAAGAAGAACCCAGTTGTTTGTTCCATCGAACGACGACTGCCCGGTTAGAACCGAGGCCTTGTCCAGCACCAGATACACGGTTCAACTCTTCAGCGATGGCAACATCAATCTCAAAGTTTCCCGAATTTGCCCAAATGATCCAGAACGCCAAACCGACTCCGCATGGATAGGCAAGACGTATTTCTTCATGCGGGGGGCCGGCGAGGCCGATCTCGAAATCGAGGCCAAAGAGATCAGGGACAACCTTACCGACTTTGAGTATGTTGGGGATGAACGTGTTGGTAGCGAGGGTGTGACTCTTATCAACAATGGTTCTTTCGAAGGCATTTTTCTCGAGGACAACCAGGCCACTATCCGTATTCTTGAAAGTGGTAGATCTCCGGCCTTTCGCCATACCGACAAGACCCAACGTGTTAATCTTGCTTGGTTAGCGGAGCAATTCAGGCGGAAACACTACAAGCTTACACACGTGTCCACCGAACTTCAGGCAGCAGATATTCTGACGAAGCCTTTCACAAAGGCTGAGAAGTGGCAGGGAGGGCTCAAACTCATGAATATTGCTAGCAAAATGGATGTTCCAGGTATGCCGGCTGCTGTGTCGCCACGCCTGGAGACATCCGAGGCCAGGAATACGGGGGGTTCCCCTAATCGTATTCTGGTTGAAGTTTGCTGTTCACACGATTCCAAGCTTGGTGATACTTCACGCCGACCCGCTTTTGGCTGCCACGTGATTCGGATTACCCAGGACGATGATATTCTTTCCCATGCTACTCGTAAGCGTGTCGTTGACGAGGTGAAGCATATCCGCTCTATCGGCAACAAGGGTTCTATTCCTGTTTTACTATGGGCAAGTATCCCTTGTACTGGCGGAACTGCTTGGTCTCATGTTAACATGAATCATGACACGGCGAAAGAGAAGGTGAAGCGACATCGATCCATTTACAAAAGAATTTGGTCTGCCTTCATGGACCTCGTGAACTCAATGGAATTTGCCAAACCGTTGATTGCTATTGAATGGCCCAGGAGTTGCACTTACTGGGACGATAAGGCCGTTGACAAGTTCGTTATTCGAAACAACATGACTCCTGTTAAGTTTGATGGTTGTGCTGTTGGTGTCAAAACTACCGATGGGGTTCCTATGAAGAAACCATGGACTGTTAAGACCAACATGCATTGCCTCCACAATTACCTTGATGGAAGAGTATGTTCTTGCACTGTCCAACATGCTGAGGGAAGGGGAGAATCTCAAGAATACAGAATCCTACACATACATCATGACTGACTTGGTTCACAAGGCTTTTGCTTATGCAGTGTCGGTTCGAGAGAAGGTTGCTGAAACACGTATACTTGTCGCGACCATGGCTGAAGCACTGCCCGTGGAGAAGGCCTTGAAGACGGTACGCTCGGCGTTCTCCGAGAGGCGCTACAAAGATGCGCCGCTTGCTCGAGTTGACTACGGCTCGGACTACATCCTGCACGATGGGAAGGTGAAGGCCGAGGTCATCCCCGACGAGCTGCGCGTCGCCAACCGAGAGGCTTGGTCAGACATGTTCCGTGATGCGGCAACTCAATCATTCATCGTCAAGGACGTGAACTCCGGTGTCGACCTTGCCAAGATGAGTGAACGTACCGATGCGCTGGCTCTCGCCAAGAACGCCATGTCATCGTTGACAGGTACTGCGGGAATTCTCAAAGAGGCTCCGGCTGAGGCTTTCGACATCCTCTTCTGCCCGGGGAAACCCGCGGTCAACTATCTGTTTTTCGGCGACTCCTTCAATGCGTTGGTCAAAGATGGAGCAAAGACAGATGTTGGCACCATCCTCAAGGAGAATAAGCGGACGCTCTTTGGGCACAAGCACGAGGTCTGGTCCGAAATGACATGGGGCAAAGGACTAGCAGAATCTCTTGACGCTGCTGAGCGGGCAATGCTAAAGCTCGCCGAAAGGCCTGAGCCCCGGCCGTACGTCATCGTGATCTCGTGGTCCGGGAATGACGTTGTCGGTCGTAACGGTTACATCGACAACCCCGCCGCCCTAGCGGGCTGGGCCACTGATTCCGAGGCAAAGCGGAAGGCTGCGATGGACATCATCGAAAGGAATGCCCGAGCGGTGATGACTGTCCGTGATCGGCTACGCCATATTGCTTTTCGGGAAGACGTCGTCCAGGTCGTCCTCATCGTGCCGAGGGACTATGAGACGTATGGACTGAGTGAATCTTACAAGACTCAGATGGACGGGCATGCTCGTTTGTTGCATGGTTCCGCGGGAATCACCGTCCTCGACCCCCAGACTCTCATATCCAACACGTCTCGAGCTGACCGCATCCACACCGATGACACCGAGCGGAACAGGAAGCACTACATCAATTATTATGTGGCCGCCGCCAAGCTCGGGTACTGCATTGGCCAAATCAACCGCTTCGAAATGGCGATGAATTGGTACCGCCTCGAAAGGGAATACATGAACATTGACACATCTATCCCGATCGTTGGCGCTACACCCCAGGAAACTGGCGGTCCGGCAATTGCAAAGAACCCTGAGGACCCTTTCGACAATGAGGTCCGTGAGAGGGAGTTGGAGGCGATCAACGAAATCGCCGCGCAAGAGCCGAAGCGCGAGATTTTCCTGGAGACTGAAAAGGAGGCAAACCCCCTCTACCCCCTTGACACCGTCAAGGAGGAAGCAAAGATCTTACAGATGATGCAACCCGACATTCACGCGGCGACCGTCAGCGGCCTCAACGATGTGATTGATTGGTCTTCTTCTTCGGATGAGGAGGACCTGATCAGCTTCGACCTGCCCCCTGGCTCTCAGCCTAAGGTCAGCCGGCCGAAAGGCCAGGCCGTTGAGGTTGCCGCAGTGGATCCGAATGACATTGGTGAGGACGGCCAAATCAAGCTCATCCTCACTTCCAAGCGGAAAAGTCATAACAAAATGACTGCAGCTCTCAGTGCTGCGACACCAAAGGTGAAATCAAAGGCAATGCCAATGCAGGCTGCCTCATCCAGCGATCAGGCGTCCGTGGCTGGGACCAGCAAGACTCAGCCCGGAGAGATCCGTGGCCCGGAGATCACCCCCAAGGCGAAGGCAGTTTCCAAAGCTGCTGGAAAGCCCGGGGAGACCCGTGGCCAGGCTGCTGAACCCAAGAGGGAGTGGATCAAGTGCTCAGGAATCAAGATTCCCCAGATCCAGAACTATGGCAGAAGGACGTTCTTGAGCAAGAAGGTGTCGTATTTGGTTCGCGGACATGCCCACGAACATGCGACGCGATCCATCCCTGAGATCAATCTCAAGGACAACTCCTTCGACTACGCAGCCGTCGCCAAATGGATCCAACGACGATATGACTGGAACTGCACCCAATACACTCTTCTTCAGGCCACGTCCACATCGAATCGGTTCGAGGTCTATGTCGAGTACGCGCCGGCCGGGCAGCAATGGAACGGGCTCAGTTTCATGCCGCTACGCATTCGCGCGTTCACCGGCCACAACGATTGGGTGACCGAGGCCAGCGGCTTTGACAATATTCCTGGAGATCCCATTGCAATGGATGCCAATTACACCATTGAGCACGCAAAGAAGGGTGTGCGACCGGGCTTCTGCAAAGACTTCTCGGACGCACGCCGAAAGGCGCTGCCCAAAATCGCCTACCACACGTGCAACATGCAGAATTTCTTTGACATCATCTACATGGGCATCTTTCCGGGCGGAATGGGAGACCGGCAAACCTCGCGTGGTCACGCCTACCTAACGGTAGCGCCTCCTTGGGACAGGCATGGCCGGAAGGCGGGTGGTGCGCGTGCTGACCGACCCATCAACATCGCCGTCGATGTGGAGATGTTGATCCAATTGGGATGTCGGCTGTACGCACCGTGACGAAGGTCAGGGGCATTTACGATGAGAACCTCCCGAAGGAAGAGCAGGTCGCGCTTGAATTCGAGACCGCCCGCTATGGCCTCTACAGAAACTGGGCCCGAGCTGTGACGCAGCAGCCCGGGGAAACCCGAGGCCGGAGTGGTTTGTGGCAGGACTTGGATCCCAACAAGCAGAAGTCGACCAACTGGCGCTTCGCGGAGGTCATGCACATCCCCGACGTTGAGTGCCCGCGCTGCAAAATCCTCATCCCGGTCGGCACCATCAACTGTTTCCAGTGTGACCGTCTCATGGAGCGCATGCCCGATATCAAGAAAATAGCCAGGGTCGTCCGATTGCAGGAGATGGCCAACAGCTTGGGCGTGCCGCTTTCCATGGACCAGGTTGAGACTCAGATCTTGACGCAGAGGAAGGATGCGCGAGGGGATCGAAGCGCAAGAGGGGGCCTCGGGATCATGAAGGACATTGCCAAGAAAGCAGTTCTTCGCAACAAGGAGTACACCACGTTGTACGAGAGGCTGATCAATGACCCCTTCTATGCCTACACTGCCGCGCGGGGAGACCTGACGCCGTCCGCCCTCGAGTTTATCGAGAAGGTGGCACGATGCATTATTCCGAGTTTCGGGAGAACCAAGGAAATGATCCAAGGAAGCGTTGCTGTGCCGAAATATCACGCACGGCTAACGCTGGTGCCGCCAACGGAGGACGTGCAGGAGGTTGATCCGAAGGACGTGTATGTGGTGCATGGTGGCAGATTTCTGGAACCAGAACAATTTGCTGCATTGTATGGAAGCCTTGACAAGAGCAACCGCTACCCCGTGATGGGCTGGACCCAGGATTTCTCGTCTGTGGGAGACCCCGAAATGGTATTGGTTGAGTTGCTTTGCTTCGTCGAAGAGGAGATCCCCGGCATCGAGATCCCTGGACGAGCCACCCCGCTCCCTGCAGTTGTCGGTGTGACGCGCAAGCCCATTCCGCAGCTCCGGGAGACCGGTGGCCAATGGCAAGATCGTCAATGGAGCCAGTCGTACTGGGGAAGCTGGGGCCAATCCTGGGACTCGTGGTGGTCTGATGATCAGCGCCCGTGGAAGAGCTCCCGCAATTGGGATTGGCGATGAATGAGCGATCTCTTCAACAATATTTCAATCTTCGGCTGACATCCATTTACATTTCAAATTCAATATTCATTATACTTCTCAATCCATGTTGGCCGAGGATCAATGTACAGTGCATGAGCACGCCTCGCGAGAGCGACGGTCAGTGGAGGCGGAAGACCTTAACTGCCGGTTGCTCGAATCCAAGTGCTTGTGTAACTTGTGTACTGCAAAAGGACTTCATGCCGATCGGGTTTCTTTGGTTGTTTCATCCCTTTCATTTGTCCTCCTGTTTCACATTCGGGCACGGGGGGTGTAGTTTGTAACGTGATGCATTTATCAACCATGTAAAACCCCAATGCATGAATGTCTCACTTGCGCAGTCTCATCATTACGACTGCGTATGGCTCAAGGAAAAAGCGCGCTGAGTACAGGGTTCATTTGTGACCCTTCCCGGTTGTTTAACCTGTTCTATAGTTTTTTCCCCGGTTTCTTTTTGTTTTCTCCCTCTCCATTGTCACAGAACAACTGAGGAACCTCTCCTACGGGGATTACAGCTGGGAGTGGCGGTTCTTCGAGCTGTCGGGCTTGGAGTACGCCGTGATGGGGGGGGCGCTGTTCATGGGCATCTGGTGCCAGGGCATCATCAACGCCTACAGCTGCCTGGGCCCAAAAAAATGTCACCACCAGGATCAGGATATGGACCGCAGCTTAGATCGTCCATGTTTTCCATTTGCCAGGGCAAGCCATTTTGGGGCCACCCTATTTTGGACCTTCAGCCACCTCCATTTGCTTAAGATTCTTTTCATTTTCCCTTGTTGGTCTTAAAAGGAACTCATCACTCCTGGACAGATTTTCATTTGTTTTCTGGGGCCTGAACTCCAAATGGAAGGCTATTTCATCACGGACTACGTCAGCCAGATGTGGTACTTCTCCGGCGGCATGCGCAAGGCGGGCGTGGTGCCGGCCTCATCTGTGGTCAAGGCCGCTTGGCTGGCCACGCGGTACCACCTGGGGACCATGATCCTTCCCCAGAATAAGTTCCATTTTTTACTCTCTTTGAATTTCTTCTTCTTTTTCTTTTTTTCTTCTTTTTGTTTTCCACTAACCAGGCAACAAAAAAAATATCTAACTTTTTTTTGCTGGGGTCCTAATTCCGGCCAAGGATCGGCGGGGGCCTGCAGATGATGCTCTCCATGCCCTTCAGGGTCACTGTGGGGTGGCTGGACGCAGCGACGCGCAATCCCTTCAACCCGGTAGGATGCATTCTGGGGGGCTGCTGTGACTGCTGCGTGAATTGCTACAAGAGTCATTTGTATCCCATGTCGCGGAACGGCTATCTGGATGTGAGCCTTCAAGCCACTACCTTTGGTGAGGCGTCGGAGCATGTCATCGCGATCCTGGATCATGAGGCGAAGGCGGTGTCCGTTTTGCATGGTGCCACTTGGCTCTTCCAAATTGTGGGCTTGGGCACCATGGCCGTGATCGGCAACGTCGTCACCAATTGCCAGATCAAGTGGCAGGAGAAGAGAAGTATTCTTGGGCAATTGCAAGAAGCTTCAAAGACGAAGGGGGAGGGTTGAGGTTTCTCAATCCCAGTTGTTCAGTGGCACCTTGCTCTCTCCCTTTTTGCTTGGTGGGTTCCCCCGAAAACGTGACAAACAAGGCGAATCAGTCACCTGCATCGTTTTCAGGAGTCGCTCCACGACGTGATGAGCGCCAACTACGTGCAACAGCCGGTGCTGTTGGCTGCGACCGGGGGAGCCGTGGCGCTGGTCGTGGCCTTTCCGTTCATGATGCTCATCGACGTGGCCTCGGATTCCATCCTCTTCTGCCGCACCGTGCAGAAGATGAGGCAAGGAGATCAAAAAATCTCGGCGATTCAAAAATTATCCGCGAGATCCTTACCTTGGGTTACGGCAAGAAACCGGTCCCTTTGGTAGTGGCTTGCTGATCGAGATTATGGAAAATCGAGTTGGCCAAGGTAACCCATTTTGAACAGCACAGGTAACCCGTCAGGTGGATTGGATTGGTTTGGCACCAATCCTTCTTGAGTGAGGGAATCTGATTCGGATTGGTGAACCTAACCCGTTCGGTCGGTTGTTTGGATTTGGATTTGCTCTAGTTCTTGGGTGGCAATGAAAAAAGCCACCACCAGCCACTTCTTTTTGAGGAGTTGCGGAGAAACGGCTTGGCCAAACTGCCAAAACCGACCAATAGACCCATCGGCTATTGAGAATTAGAGCAGAAATTGCAGATGCTCATTTGGGTATGGGCATGACCCTGAGGATTCCCTTCAGGGACACCAAATCGGGGATGCATGGCTTATAGGGCTTAGACTCCAATTCTCTCACCCCTGTTTATCAATATGTGGGTGTCCCTGGTTGTAGTGGGGGTTAACCACTGTTGGAAGGGAACACCCCCACATTAAAAAGATCCCAAACTAAAACCAACACAACTCCCAAATCGAATCTCGACCCTTCTAAGCTGTTTGATGTCTCCGGGGTCAGGCACAAGGAGAAGGTGGCGGTGAGCTCCATGGCCGCGGAGGTGGACCGGGCCTGCGGGCGCTTCAACGGGCTGCTGAGCGGGGTGGTGGGCTGCCACTGCGCGGGCAGGGATCGCCCGGGGGAGGAGGAGGAGCGACTCGGCTCAAAGGGAGGGGAAACGTCGCGAGAGAGGGGTCGAGGTGTGGTTGTGTTTTTTTTTTGGGGGGGGGGCTGTCGTTGTTTTTTGTTTTTGTTTTTTTTTTTTTTTTGGGGGGGGGCTGTCGGGATCGTCTTTTTTTTGTTTCTTGTTTTGGGGGGGGTCGGAAACAAGGGGGCGCCTCCCAGCTCATGACAAAAAAGGCCGTGGCTCCTTTTTTGTTTTTTTTTGGGGGGGGGTTCGGAAACAAGGGGGCGGCTCCCAAGGCATGACCAATTTTGCGGTGGCTCAAAAATATGGAAACTCAAAAAAGGCACCTTGGTAGATGAAACCAGACACGAACACCTGTGTAACCCTGGCTCTTTAATTTTGAGCCACGCCCATTTCTCATTCCCTGGAAAGTGGCCATAGTGGGCCATGGTGTGGCCCGCAGAACCCCACAGCTTGCTTTGGGATCCGATGTGGACGTCGTGGCTATAACTTAAGGCTTGCTAAGAGGGCCTGTTGGTTTCTCAGGTTTCAATTGAAGACGCCTGCCTGCATTTGTTGGCCTTCCCAACGGTTTTCCGAAAGGATCCGAAGATTTGGACAATCAACTTCACAAGAAACAAGTTGCGGGGGGGGGGGGTTGAAGGGGTCCGTTTCTTTCATTGCGCCAGGGTTTGTCCTCAAGGTTCCTCTTTTGAAGACTTTGGACGCGAAGCCGTTGCCAGGCTCCCGAAACCGAAGGTCTCCGGCGCTGGCGGGTCTAGCTTGCGCTCAACGGGGTTCCCCGCTTCCTTCATGCTCGCAAACCCGGCAAAAACTGAGGCGTTTCAGTTTGGGCGATTATTTGGCGTTGAACCGCCACATCCCTCCATTTGGGCATATGTTTTATTTTGCCCGAGTAAAGGGAATCTACAGGGGGACGTATCCGCTGGCTGCTTAGGTGGGGCTTGCTGAGCCTGTCCATGGCGCGGCTGCGCTGAGCATCGCTGAGCGGCGTAGCTCGTAGCAGCCGCGGCTTTCCGCGCTACAGATCGACGCACGTCGGCGCGTTAGTTGCACCAACCGCTCGCCGAATCGGACTCTTCAGGGGGTTACCCGAAAAGCAAACATGAAGAAGATCAAGTCATGTTAGACTCCTTAAAAGATCTCCATTTTGCAACCATTTGAAACATGTTGCTTTTTCCACCGAAATAAAGGGAAACCACCATTTAGAAGTTGCAATTTTCAGGTGTATAATGCATCCGGATCCCTGTCTTAGAGGTTCGCCCCTCATTGGGAGAACGGGCGTGGATAGCCGGAATCGTAGGCACGCGATTATCAAGCATCCTACTCCACATGAGCCAAAGTCAGAACCGAGTTTGAGTTGTGACACTTGTCTCGTAAAAGAGTCTAGCATCATACTTATAAGAAAAGGCGTCTCCATGACTAATCATGGCCACAGCAACCTAACAACAGTTTGACAAGACAACAGAAAAAAAGTGACACAGCGGTTAGGTGCATAGTAGTTATGCCCATCCAGTGGTGCTATCCTTGAAGCTGCATCGGCACCGCTGGATGATCAAGTGATCCTGTGTCAAAGTCAGGACTTTGAGGTGGGTCAAAGCTGTTGACACAATGTGCCGCACCGGTGAAGTAGCCGTGGCGGAAATGCGCAGACTCAAAGGACCTCTAGTTGCCAAAAGGATCCCACGTGCAGCTGCGGTGAACGATCTCCCGTGGTCGGCTTCGAGGGCTGTTCCTGGGTCCGACGTCTTGCGGTGACCTCATTTTGGACTCCTTTGGGATCTGGGCAGTTCAAAGGCAATCCGCCAGATCCTTTCCTTGGGTTTACGCAAGGAACCGGCCCCCTTTGTAGTTGGTTTCCCCTGTTGAAAGAATTTTTCGGATGATTGGGAACAGCCCGATGGCTTCGGGGGTCGGCATCTGCTTTCGGCTTTCCCGTTTCCCAGGGATGGCTGGGAGCCAGGCGGGGGCCGGATGCCAGCGTGCGAGGTTTGCTTGTGATGATTCACCTTTGTTTTTTGGTTGTTGCTTTTTTGGGGGGGTATGACATGTATGACCTATGCTTCAGGCCACCCCTTGGGTGGAAGGAAGGGAGGGGAACGGTTCCTTGCAGCCATCCTGCAATCATTTCTGCCAAGTTTAGGGCGCTTTTTGTGTGGAAAGGGAGGGGACCACTTGCGAGTTTTGGGCGAGGCGACGCGGTGTGGCGGGCAGAGGCCAGGTTTCCCGTGGGGATGGCTTGTGGCTCACGCGGCTTCCCATTGGAATCACATGACTTGCTGCGATGGGTAGGGAATGAGAATTGGAATGAACCCAGGCTTTGGTCCCCAAGGAAACCACCGGGGTCATTCCCTCCAGCAAGGTTAGTGGGATCAGTTGGCATCGCCACAAATTGATGCGCACCTTGTGCACGAGTGGGCTCTTCTTAAGCGGGGTTCACAGCTATCACCCGAAAATAAAAGCCAGGGTTGGGTTCAAGAAAAAGCCAGGTAGGTTTTAAAGCGATGTTAGGTTAAAAGGGTGATTTCTGCAAAAAAAACAAAAACGTGAATGAACGCAAGCTCCCTATGTCTACCACTGGGGAGGTCGTCCGAATTGGGATTTGTAGGCTTCGCTTGCTCTTGGACGCGAAGCCGTGCCGAAGCCGCCGGGGCCGAAGCTGGAAACCCAGGATGTCCCAGCCAGCCGAGAGATGCTTCCTCCACCCAAAATGCTGGGAAAAACTCCACAAGTCGCGGGGTGCCTCCATCCCATTCTTTCCAGGGATCCGGATCTTTCTAAACCTGAAACCTGAGAAAACGGATCCGGTTTTCTCAAAGAAGGTGGAAAAGAATGGGGAAACAACCCCGAGTAGAGAGAGAGAGAGAGAGGGGGAGGAGGATTTTGGTGGGGGGCGGGGTATAATTTGAAGTCGAAGGCAGCCAACAGCTCTTTTCCTATTGGCTTGATGTGTCAAAAAGGGCTTCAGAATCGCCCATGTCCATCGGCAAACTATGTTCATGGATAATAACCCGTCCTCATGTACAACCCTGGTAAGAGGCCTATAACTCATTTACGCAACCAGAACTGGTCAAGAGGCCTACTTGGCGCATGGTTCTAGCCTACTTAATATATTCATTCTATGCGCTTGGGGGGGGGGGGGGGAAGGAGATTGGCATGTTCAGAGTTCCTGGAAGCGGCGCTCGATTGTGATTCAGGTCGAGCGAGAGGCACCGCCCGGCGAATGCCTTGCCTGCGTTGCCTAGAGGCAGGGTGGTTTCACGGAGTCTTGGTTTGGTTTGGGTCCGAGTATTGACGGGGAGACATCAGGTGAATCTGGGGCTCACGAAATCCCCCCCCCCGCCAAAAAAACAAGCAGCAACAAACAATCAAACACTCAAACAAACAAACAAACAAACAAACAAACAAACAAACAAACAAACAAACAAACAAACAAACAAACAAACCAAAAGCCAGGAGATGCCAGGTTGCTGTCCTTCAGTGTGACCCCGCAGACTTTTTGCCGAGATCTCATCCTTTGCCATTCAGGCGACGGCCAGCCGGTGCTCCGGCTCCAGGACGCGCACCCCTTGCGAAGGCTGGAGGAGGAGCATCGGGAGATGTGAGGAGCTAAGGGGAGATGTGGCCATGGGTCATGCCCATGCCTCCATTTTGGGGCGGATGAACACCCATGTACCACCTATTTTGATGTTCACCAGCGGTACAGGGTTTTGACCCACAGCCATGTGTTTCGCTTGCTTTGCTTCGAGTCTGCAAAGTTGGCCCGGGTCTGCCTGCGAAGGGCCTGATGAAACTGTCCTGAGGCCTCGTTCGCGGCTGCTGGTGGCCCCAAAATCCGGGAGCGACGGCGAGGCCATGTTCTTGGCAGAGCCCGAATTCGACCCCGACGCGCTGTGGGCGAAGTAGGTGCCGCGCGCGAGCGCTTGGGGCTTCCGCGCCTTTCACGGCCGAGGTGTCGGGAAGTGTGTGGTTTGTTGGCAAGGACTGTGTGCTCTTCAGGTAAAACCCGTCAGGTTGGTGGCTTGGATTTGGCTTGGGAATTGTCTGTGATTTTTGCGGTGCATGGGAAACCCATCCTCCAAACCACCAATCCAAGCCTCTAATGAGTGGGAAGCTGATGCTTGTGCCGGCTCCAGCTCAAAGCTGGGAAGGACAAGACAAAAGGACACGATGTTGAGATGGGGTGGCCCCATGTTGCACGCGAAATTCGGATCTCGCAAAGCGCGAGTCGCGTCATTCAGAGACTTTGCTCGCGGGATTCCGCAAGCTGGAAAGGGTGCTGCGGCCGGTCATGAGAGTTGCTCGAGAAAAAGGCAACTTACCATCAAAAAGAACTCCATGTTGTGGCGAAGGTTCAAAGGGCTTCTTTTTGACGTTGGCAATGTGTGAATGTGTCAAATGCCGATCCTACAGGGCTTCTGAGCATCAAGCTGTCTCTTGACAGCCTGCTACGCAAAAGTTCCAGCTCTGTAGTGCAAACTCTCACACATAGATCCACCGCAAGCCTTCGACAGAGCTTCAGCAGAAGTCATGTCACAAGCGCGCCATGCTCCATGGAGGCCTCTGTTTGGACTAACGCTGGGATGGGTTTCGATCGAGGGAAGGCTGGAAGCTTTTTTCTTTTCTTTGCGGAGGATCTTCCGAAACTTGGACGGTTTCCATGGGGGTCATTGGGAAACTCATGCCTGAGATCTGGTATTTTTTTCGTCTTTTTTTTTTTTGGGGGGGGGATGAGCCATATGTGTCGGAATCCATTTTTTTGGGGGGCCTTCCACGACAAACAAAAGAACACTCATCAGACGGGCCGGGTATCCGTGCAGGGCTACTCCGAGCCGGACAGCTCCGAGCAGGAAGCCCTCCTCTTGAAGGAGGAGACTTCTGCGAGTTCGCAGAAAACGCGCACGAAAGCGCCGCTTTCGCGAGCGCTTTCGTGGCGGTTGGTGGGGAAAGTTTTGTGTTTTTGTTGGATGCAGTGAAGCCACCGCGCGGAAAGCAACTCGCTTCTTCTTGGAAAGCGAGCTTGCCTATGATGAAGGTATTTTCACTTTGGGGATTGAGGCTGGGGGGGAGGTGGGTGTTAGCGCAAGGCGGCAGCAGGGACTGATGCAGAGCAGGCACCCCCCGATTGGTGGTTTGGGGAGTTGAACCCCTGGTTCTTGTAGATGCCCTCCTCAACCACCAAGCCACCGGGCTCCAAACCACCCCTTTTTCAGAGGGAAGCTGCACGCGCGGCGAGCCTTCCACTTGCAGGAGGGCAATGCACTGCTGCGTGCGGGGGACGCCCGCGGTGCCGTGGCCAAGTACGAGGAAGCGCTGAGCGCCCTAGGCGCGGGTGCGCCGTTTTTTGGGCGGGAAGGAAGGCCATGGTCTACCGGGATCCCTTTGTTTCCCTTTTGGTGGTGTTAAACAGCTTTTTGGCCCATGAAAGGTGGGTGCCCCTTGGTGGTGATGTTTTACGGGGAATTTATAGTCTTCCGAACTCAGCTATCAGAGTTGAGCCATTTTTGGTGGCGACGCGAAAGGCGCTTCCCCCGGAGCCTTGGGCAGGTGAGTTCGTTGGGTTCCTTGGGGTTCCTTGACTGAGACTAGGCTGGCATTCACCAAGCATCTTCCAGGTCAAGTTGGATGCTTGTTTGGTTTAAGCCACGCCTGAACCGGGCCATCCTTGATTGCCAACCTTCTGATCGAACGCGGATTTTGGAAGAGCCCAGTTCTTTTAGTGTTTGGTGGATCTTGCCGGTTGATGCCAGCCACTTTCATGACAATCTCATCTCAAGCGATGCCATGTTTCGGTGGTGATTGAATTACTCAATCGACTTGAAGTTTCGGATGTGGTTCCCTCCCCTTAAGTCTTTAAGTGGCTGAACGTGGGGGTCCCCCCGCAACTCCACTCCCCCCCCCCCCCGCCCCTTTTGGCTGGGCCAGCAATTGGCTTCCATAGGTTTCCTTTTTGGTTGTTTTGCTCGAAAAATAGATGGGTTTCCCTGGTTTACCTGGTGACACCAGGGCCATCTATTTCCCCTAAAAGGACACCTATGTTGGCTTTGCGCGTTTGGTGGCTGGGGAGAAGCCAGCGCGCCAGCGCGAGGCCCCGCGCAGGGCCGGGAGCAGGCCACGCTGCTGGCGAACGTGAGCGCAGCGCAGCTGACGCTGGGCTTTGCCGATCTGGCCCTCGAGGCGAGAAAGCGTGTAGCCGGGGGTGCATTTATGGGTCCTGCGTTGGCATTTGCATGTATACAGGTGTGTATGGGTATAGATAGGTACACACACACACCACACATGCGTATATATGTATACATATCTATTTGCATGTACATATGTACACATACGTATGTGCATGTATATATATACATATATACATATGTATATATATATATATATATATATCTGTGTGTGTATATGTTTAGACATGCACATGGCCTTGTTTTCGGGCGAGGGGTGGGGGTACCACAGGTCCACACATCCAGAACTAGACATCCTTATACATCTGTTTGCTTACGCATGCGTGTTTGCTACCCCACTTGGGCGTTTTTCGGGCAGTGGGACAGTCCCAGGCTGCCAAAGCCTCCGTGGTAGCGGACCCCAGCTACTCCAAGGCCCTCTTTCGCGAAGCCAAGGCTTTGCTGGGGCCGAGGGGCCGAGGGGCTGAGAGGGGTGGGTCAAAATTAAAGCACCAGGATATGGACCGCAGATTTGGTTCCATTTACCAGGGTAAGCCATTTGGTTCCATTTACCAGGGCAAGCCATTTTGGGGTTCACAGCCAAGTCATGGGATTTGGCGGAATTCGTTTACAAGCGCCGGGTTCTGCACGGCTTGCCTTGAGACATTGGCTTCTCGGACTCCAACCGCCGAGCCGCAAGCCGCCGGACAGATCGAAGCGGAGCTGCTCCGATTCTCCGATTCAATGCCAGGCCCTGCTGGCATTGCGCCGGCATTCGGATGCCGTCCACACTGCCGGGAACCTAAGCGGCAACACCTGGGCTTCCTAAAAGCTCTTCCTCGCGCTTGCTGGTGCGATAGGTCGGAAAGGAGAAATGGAATGGAATGAGAAATGGAATGAAGCACATAATTCCCTTCAGGGAAACCACCAGCAAGGGATGTTTTTTTTTTGAGGGGTCAGACTCTCCAATTCGCATTCCAATCCGCATCTCTCGAGACTCTCGCGCATCGCCTTCCTGTCCGGCTTCGCGAATGGAGCGATCGAGGCCCGGCACCTCCTGTTCCTGGCCGGAAGCTCTGCCGGTCGCCCAGGTCATGCCTCTCGCCGGCTGGGGGTTTGCTGCCTGTGCCTGAGGTACAGCGGGACGCGCGGGGCTCAGCGGCCCAGCCTGGAGTCCGGAGTCCGGGTGCGCGAGGCCTCGCCCCATTTTTCCTCACTTGACACGGGAAAGCTGCGAAGCAGCTCTTGAGACTGACCCATTCAATCCACTTCAATTACAAGGGGGATTTGTTCATCTGGGAATATGTCAAATTGGGTGCTCCGAAGATGTCGCAAGTCCTCTCGGATCTCGGGGGTCTTCCTTTCCCGGTTCCTGGGAACTGCGCGGCCTCGTCCCGGTGAAGCCGCAGGCCTCCAGCCCGGCCGAGCGGCTGAGGTGGAGAGGATCCTGGACGGGCCGGAGCGCCGGAAGCCTCGGCCGGGGACTCGCATCGAAGTGCTTGGGGGTGTGAGGCGCTTTGAGGGGGGGGTGAGGTACCTGGATAGCCAGTTTTTTTTCAATAATAAAATAAACTTTACCAAAAAAAACGCAACAGTGATTGAACACAGCAGCAACTTGGCTATCTTAGGTATCATTCAAAAAGCTTTCAATGGCTGGTGGAGATGAAGTTCCCCTTCCCAACCAGTCACCATGAAAAAGCATATGTGGCGCCCAATTTGAAGGTCCAGTGGACTTCCTGTCGCCCCTGGCTTCCCAAGGAAGAGGATGTATGGTTTCCGGCTGCGGGATGCAAAAGACCTTTCTTTCAGGCGAAAGTTGCGGTGCACGTGGGTTGGTCTTGCCTGTTGCGAGGGGCAAAAGCTCAGCTCGCGCATGGGACGCGAGGGACGTGGAAGAAGATCATCTTTCATGAAGCCAGACAGTGGGGATGAAACGTCGTCCGAGCATTCCAATTGAGCATAGGTGTCCTTTTGATCGGTTAGTTTGGTTAGACATGGGTATGGGTTTTATTCCAATGCCAGGGGCACCCATCTAGCTTACCAGGAAGGACACCTATGCCAATGAGCTTGCTGGCGCGATAAGGGAATGACCAAGTCCGGGTCTTGGAATGAATCCGGGAAGAAAATTCAAAATTCCCCTTGAAGGAAGCCACCAGAAATGGTGTATTGTACGGCTACCTTCCATTTCCATTCTTTCCAGGGATCCGAATCTTTTCAGGAAACCATCCAAAAATCCAAGGGTAACAGCCGGGGTTTGAAAAAGAAAGATGGTTGAAAAGAATGGACATGGGATCAACCCTTAGATTTGGGTCATTCCAATTCTCCTTCCCTATCGCACCGATCGCGTGACCCCAATGCGCTTTGAGGCTGGCGGTGTCCAGCGACACGGCGCCGCCTTCGAGCCTGGAGGCCGGCGGATGGCATGGCAGGAGGGTTCCAGACGAGCAAATTCAGACAAGTCCGACGGAAGAAGAAAGACCGTTGGCTGTTTTCATCTTTCTTTTCTTTTTTTCTATTATTTATATATATATATATATATACATATTTTTGCAAGGCGCGGGCGGAAACTCCGAACTTGATCTTTTTGCGCTGGAAAAGGGTATGCCGCTTGGCCCAGCTTGAGGGTTCCGAGCTGAAATTTGAAGGTCGGGTTGAAGTTAGAGTTAGGATAAGTTTGGCTTGGCCAAACGATGAGCCAACACAACCCATTGGAAGGACTACTCCAATGACCCCCATTTGCTTAAGAACATCTTGTTTTTTTAATTTTCCCCTGTTGGTTTTACAGGGAATCGATTTCACTACTGGACATATGTGTTATTCGTTTTTCCAGGGGGCTTAATTAAGCAAATGGCAGATGAGAAAAGGGCGCCAAGGTCAGCCCATAGATTTTCACCTCAACGGCCCGTTTTTTGCATCAAGGCCACGGCGGACCTGCTGGCCCTGGTGGCCCGCTGCTGCGAGGCGAAGGACGCGGGGTGTTCAGAGCTCGGGTCGGTCTTTTTCTTCGTCCGGCTGGTTTGTGGAGCACGTCGTGGTGGTTGTTGGGAAATTATGTTGCGTTTTTCTTGGCTTATTGTGGTTTAGTGGTTGAAATCAAACCACTTAGCTGCTGACGTTTGATTTTTTTGCTCCCCTTCCAACGTCAACCCAGACGTAGGCGGAGTTTTCCGTTGGCTCAAGAGCAGGGAATAGCTACTGGAGCTTGAACTCATGGAGCGCGGCTCCAGCGAGCCCCAAGGAAGCTGGCCCTGGCGCGGGCGATCTGTGAGTGTCAGATGCCGGGACAAAGATGGCTCCAGCGCTGGGAAGTATAGAGCTCGCTCCACCAGCCCCCGCGGACGCTCCGTTAGCGCCTCGCCCCGGTGGCCACGAGCTCTGAGCGGAACCTTCGCGACGGAGCGGCCTGGGTCTGACTGGTCGCAACGGAGCGACGGTCCGGTTGCCAGCGCGAGCCCGGCGAGTCAGCATTCTGGCGACTGTTGTGGACGGCCGCAGCGCTGCTGGAAAGGAGATGATGCAAGACCAGTCCATGAGAGCATCGGCATGTTCGCTCTGTCACAAGTCCATCGTGGAGCCCATGGGGTCCATGCCAGAGCGCTTGAAGCTTCAGGCGGGATTTCCGGTGGACGCCAATGGCTTGGACGATCCGTGAGCGGAAACCTTGCGCAGCTGGCGCGCGACTCATCTCGCAGTCCGGATTGCAGTGAGACCCCCAGCCCCGTGCACGAGCATTCCGCCAACGCCGCTTTTGGCTCCAAGCGCGGGACCGTCGGTGACTCTGACGTGCGTGAGTGCGCGAGGCCACGGCCGTGGCAGGGGCGCTCAGTCAGCGCCAGGAAATGCTCTTGGTACAGGCGCCCGGAGGCTTGAATTCGTTTGCATTGCATGAATACAGGAGAACTTAGCCCTGGGCAGTGTCAGATCAAAGCTCGAATTCACGCCTTGGCCGTGAACCGAGAGCCTCCCGGCAGACCACACTCGTAGCAAGACAGAAGGCCCGGAAGCAAGAGCCTGTTGTATCCTTGGTGGAGTTCAAGGAAGGGTGGTTGTGTGATGCAGGCCGCGCTTGCTATGGTAAGCTGGGGCTTGCGCTTGAATGGATTCTTCACCTGCGCTCGGTGAATGGCCAGGGATGGAGCCGTGGGAGCCTTGGCCCAGGCACATTTGTCTCGTTGCCTGCGCCTCCGCCCACTTGTTGACTGCGGGCTCGTAAGGCTCTGCACATCCACGGCACATGCGGTGGGCCCGCAGACCAAAAGGGCGGCGGAGCATGTGTATAGGTCTTTCTGTTGCCAGAATCTGTCACCACGCCTCCCAAGTATCTAATTGTCGAAGCGCTAGTTGGACTCCCCTTTTCCGATGGATGAATCTGGCGGGGCAACCCACATGAAACGCCAGATGCTTCCAGCTCCCCTGCGGGTTAGGAGCTGGCGCGGCTCGGGAAGGGCAACCGCCGCTTTTGGCATCAGCTCTGCAAGGACGAGGCCCCGGCGGGGTTTCGTAGAGTGAACGGAGTGGATGCGTTTTGGGAAGATCATGATAACTGAAACAAGGACTCAGTTGTTCAGTGGCACCCTTTTTCCTCTTTTTTTTTGGGGGTGGCTGCCCCACTAAAAATGGTTTTCCCCAAAAACAGGTTCCTTTTTTTCTCCAGGGTCAGTGAACAACTGAGAGGACTGGCCCATCTACTCAAGTTACCAGAGCGTACCGACCCGGTCGCCAAATGAGGACGTGAGCTGGGTAGTGGATACGAGGTTCCTACTTCCCAGATAATCACTCATAGCCCTGAAGTAAAGGGAACGAGCGACAGCTGGAAACAGTGTGTCCGCAGGTAGCTCCTCGTCAAGGTCCAGGGGCCCTGTTTTTTGTTTACTCACTGGCTCTCCGAGGCTTATGTGGTCGATACTTGGTGATGCTTTTTCCTTTCCTTCGCGCCACATTTTTGTCCAACCAAAAGGGTACCTTTAAAATCAACCCCTGTTTGTCAATAGGGGGGCGGTTTTTTTTGGGCCCCTCCCAAAATGGTCTGATTCCAACCCCATTTCACCCAGAATCGGACACCCCCTATTTTCAGAAGCTGGTTGGTTGATGCTTCCCTACTAACATACTAATAAACAACCTCCAAGAGTGGTCTGCTTCTTCACATTTCACCCAGGGACACTTCTTCCACACGGCTGAGTGGATCAATCCGCGCCACATGCCGAAAACGGAATCCTCTGGCGCTACTTGAGCTTCAACCTTGATATCACTGCCTCCGCTCTTTCCCAGGGACACCCCCAATTGAACTGGTGGGTTGAAGTTCATGTTACGGGGTCAACATGCGGACGCAGCGCCGGGCCGCCTAGGAGCTTCTGCGCCTGGCTGCGGCGCTCTGCCCCCAGGGCAGCAGTGCCTGGCTGAGGACGAGCCGTGCACGCGGAGCGCGGAGCGCGAAGCGCGGTGAGAGCGCGGTGAGCGAGGGGAAGGCCCCAAGCAGATGGCTGGTCCTTCTTTTGACGGGTTTTCTAGGGAGAATCAAAGTCATAAGCTGGGGAAACAATGTTTCCCCTGAAGCTATCACTCAGGGAGTGGCGCTGACAATGGTAAATAATGGGGCCAGAATGGGGCAGACTGGCAGCGTTGGCTGACGCAAGCCTTCGGATGTTCACGTGGATCCGGCCAGCAAGTTGTAACAGTTGCAAACAACCTGGTTTCTTTGGCGAGGCGCATGGATAGCTGAGTCTTCTCTTGGCTGACCGCCATCACATGGCTATACTCGACCTCATATATATATATATATATAAACCGTGTGTTTGTTTTTTGGCTGCTGAGTAATCAACATCGATTGAAGTCATCGTAGCTAGTTCTGGCTTTAGGATATGCAGCTTTAGGTCACCGCATCTGAGAAACGTACGCAATGATCTGCCACTTGATTGGGCCAGGAGGGATGGCCTGTCTCCAGGCGCCGGATGCGGGCGGCAAAGGTTTTGGTGTCGTTTGGCCAAGCAACACAGGCGGCAACGCACAACGGCCAAGGGCTTGCCAGCCATGCAGAGCTCGTTGAAATTCACATCTCAGCGGCCCTATCTGCACCATGCAGAACCTTGGTCTTTTTGTCAATCTCAGGGGCCGATCTGCAACCACTGCACGCTGTGCAGGCTGGACCTTTGCAGTGCACCAGGCCCATGCAAGGCCGGCAATTGCCGCCCGTGCGATTGCAGTAGCCTTTTGCACGCTACTGTGGATGGCCGAAATCCATTTCGCACCACCTTTCAGAAACCAGGTTTCTGATTCGATTCCCCCTGTAAATACCACTCAACCACGGTTTTATTTCGTGGTGCGAATTGGATTTCCGCCGCATGGCTCATGCCATCCAGGTGTTCTGTCCGCAACATGGTGGCCGTCAAGGGCTCAGAGAGGCGATGAATCTTTGCTGCAGATCGGTTTGGTTGGCTTCACAGATTCATGTGGGTATGGGTCAAAATCAACCACCACCGCAGGTTTTAGTCCATGCTTCCATTTATCAGGATTCCTTTTTTGGTACCTATTTTTGACGGCCGTGTGGGTCGCAGAATGTCTCATGGACATTCTATGTTAAGGAGTCTGCTTTTGATACACTGGCTGGAAGAGCGAGCGCCGATTGGGGGTGTTTGTTGCAGAGGTCTGCCATCATGATGGCCTTGCCTTGGTTCCGCCTGACGGAGGCCATGGGCCATGTTGGACCCCCAACAAAATCATGGAATTGGGGGAGGGGGTGATCCCTGGAATTTCCCGTTGATGGTTCCATTTTCGCTTCTCCGCGGAAAAGCAAACTGGGAGAATGGAATTGTGGACCCCCCACCGGCGTTCGGTTCTGGCGTTCCACTTGCGACAGGCGAAACCGTGTGGCTGCCCACGCCGGCACATTGTTGGCAGCCGAGCATCTCGCGCCTTGCGATGTTGATCAGGAATAAATGGAATGGGGCGATCGGGGGGTGATTTCTGATTCCTGGCATGTGACCTGGACTGCCAGACAAGTGGGACAAGTGGAATTGCAGCCTGAAGGTAGGGCATACGGCCACCTTTCGCGGTTGCGATCCTCTGAAGCATCGAGGCTTGGACTTCACGCTGTGCTGGGGGCCTCACGGGGAGTACCTTGCGTGCCGGGCCTAGGGCGGAGAGACGGAGGCTTTGAGGCAGCAGGGTCCTTTGGTGTGGGTTGGGGTTGCAGTTGTTTGCCCTTGGTTTTGCCGGTGCTCAGTAGGGAATGTGGGAATGAACCCAGGATTCTCCTCAAAGGAAACCACAAGGGAGGGTGAATTAGGGTCATTCCCTCATTCCCCGCTGGGCGCCAGCAAGTCGTGTTCCCCTCGGGCCTTTTGGGGCTGTTTTGTTTTGGAGGGAGGTTTTTTTTTTTTTTTTGGGGGGGGGGAGGGATTTCACCAATCCCCAGCTTTCAGTCGCCAAGCGAGAGGTTCCACCAGCGAACCGCTCCTTGCGCAAGGTTTACGGCGGAGAACGCCTCGCAGCACACCGCGTCGGCACCTGAGCCTTTGGACAATTTCCGGGACCCGTGTTCGACTTTTGAGCATCCAGAAAAAGGAATCCTCATGGGAGGATTGGAGTATGCTCAAAAAGGTATGCTCCAAAGTTCTTGGACCAGTGTCACAGCGTCTTGGAAAAAGTTTGCTGAACAACTCTGCCATGAATTGAAACTTCTACGAAATTGATTGTGGTACGCTACTCAGTCCCCAAGTATTTTTCGCACGGATGCTGGTTTTAAGTTTGAATTGTCGACGATTTTGGTATTTACATATCTGTTTGGCGGGAGGGATCAACTACAATCTGAGAGCCGCTGCAATTCATCAACTGCCGGGGGCAGTGGGGCGCAAGTCTTCTGGCACTGGCGCCCGACCATTTCTTTTACTCTGCCCGGGTCCCTGGCGCCATGCGCCCAAAGAAAGAAACAAAGCGTCACGGCTCCGGCGGGCGGGCAATTATTTTTGGTGGCACCAGGTTCGGGGCCCAAAGCCGAAGCAATGGATTTGCGGACACCCGAGAGAGCCATCAATGTGGCTGCCGAGTCCTTCAGCGACAATCCAACTCTGCGTTTCTGTCCTTTTGCAAGTGAGGAACAGAAAAGCCGCGGGACTACCGAGCAAGAATCCACAGTTGTGGGGACCTGGTCAAATTCGAAGCCCAAAAAACTGAACAACTATAAAAAGCAATGTAATATTTAAGTCTCCCTGAGAGGAAAGAAATGCTGAACATCTGCCTGCCCCCCCAACCCAGCCCAAAGGGGAAGCTCGTGAACACTTGATCCTTTCCAGTAGTTTGACTTAGGATTCTTCAGTGTTGGATTTGGTACTAATTTGGTATCGGAGTCATTTTGTGCAGAACTGTGTAGAACTGTTGTTTTGTATTGGTTTAGTATCGGTCCTTGTCGATTGTAGGTCCTCTCCGTTTGCTGAGCTCTGGAGTGCTGTTGAGCAAACTGCAGGGAGGGTTCCAAAGAGTGCTACTTATGTTTTATACTTGAGGCGCTCAAGAAGTTTTAGAGGAAAATCTATTACGGAAAAGGGGCGTGCCCTTTGGCTTCCCTTTGGAAGCATCCAAGGGGTCCCTGTATGCGAGGAAGCTACAAGAACCCTGCCTCTTCCCCAAGGGCGGAAATACTGGACAGAGGAGGGCACTCATGGTCCAAATGCTTCGCACATCTCGTTTTTGCCCGGCGAATCATTTTTCTCCAGCTGACGATACCATGCCTACATAGTCTTTTTTCGCGTGGTCCTGCTTCCATAGGTTCCACGCGATGGCGTTTTTGTCCCTTGCTGCCTTGGCGACGCTTATCAGTTGTCGGGGGGAGCATGTGGACGTGGACCTGGAGGACCTCAGCACGTCGCTCCTGCAGCAGAAGCACCGGCTGGGAGACTGCTCAGGTGGCTATGGGCCTGGGCAGCACATCGTGCAGTTGCCCGAGCTCCAGCGCCAGTTCTTGTTCATTGTGCCGCGGGACCATGCCTCCTGGCTGGAAAGGCTGAAGGGGCAAGCTTTTGAGTCGCTGAAATGCCGATGACTGGCCCCCTGACATTTACAGATCACCAGCATCAGGTGAAGCGGACAGACTTGGCCAGCCTCACTGATGCTGGTCATGATGACCTCACAAGAAAACATGGAACTCGCTACCCGTTCCTTGATGCAGACACATGTGGAATATTATATAGATATGTAGATACACATGCAAAACTTGGACGCTGGCTGCGTGACAGGGCGCTGGGAATGGGTTGCAAGGCCATGGGCCTGTAGCAGCCAGGCCCTTTAGCCAGCTTGACGGTTGTGTGTGTGTGTGTGTCTGTGTGTCTGTGTGTCTGTGTGTCTCTGTGTGTCTGTGTGTCTCTGTGTGTCTGTGTGTGTGTGTGTGTGTTTGTGTGTTTGTGTGTTTGTGTGTGTATGTGTTTGTGTGTTTGTGTGTTTGTGTGTTTGTGTGTTTGTGTGTTTGTGTGTTTTTGTGTTTGTGTGCTTGTGTGCTTTTGTGTTTGTGTGTTTGTGTGTTTGTGTGTTTGTGTGTTTGTGTGTCTGTGTGTCTGTGTGTCTGTGTGTCTGTGTGTCTGTGTGTCTGTGTGTCTGCGTGTCTGCGTGTCTCTGTGTGTCTGTGTGTGTGTGTGTGTTTGTGTGTTTGTGTGTTTGTGTGTTTATGTGTTTGTGTGTTTGTGTGTTTGTGTGTTTGTGTTTGTGTGTTTGTGTGTTTGTGTGTTTGTGTGTGTGTGTTTGTGTGTTTGTGTGTTTTGTGTGTTGTGTGTGTTTGTGTGTTGTGTGTTTGTGTGTGTCGTGTGTGTCTGTGTGTCTGTGTGTCTGCGTGTGCGTGCTGTGTGTCTGCGTGTCTGCGTGTCTGCGTGTGTCTGCGTGTCTGCGTGTCTGCGTGTCTGCGTGTCTGCGTGTCTGCGTGTCTGCGTGTCTGCTGTCGTGTCTGCGTGTCTGCGTGTCTGCGTGTCTGCGTGTCTGCGTGTCTGCGTGTCTGCGTGTCTGCGTGTCTGCGTGTCTGCGTGTCTGCGTGTCTGCGTGTCTGCGTGTCTGCGTGTCTGCGTGTCTGCGTGTCTGCGTGTCTGCGTGTGCGTGTCTGCGTGCGTGTCTGCGTGTCTGCGTGTTTGCGTGTTTGCGTGTTTGCGTGCTTGCGTGCTTGCGTGCTTGCGTGCTTGCGTGCTTGCGTGCTTGCGTGTTTGCGTGTTTGCGTGTTTGCGTGTTTGCGTGTTTGCGTGTTTGCGTGTTTGCGTGTTTGCGTGCTTGCGTGCTTGCGTGCTTGCGTGCTTGCGTGCTTGCGTGCTTGCGTGCTTGCGTGTGTTTGTGTGTTTATGTGTTTGTGTGTTTGTGTGTTTGTGTGTGTTTGTGTGTTTGTGTGTTTGTGTGTTTGTGTGTGTTTGTGTGTTTGTGTGTTTGTGTGTGTGTGTGTGCGGGTGTGTGTGTGTGTGTGGGTGTGGGGCTCTATGGTTTGCACGGCCTTCTCAGAGTGCTGGGGTGACAGCTGTTTCCTGACCTGAGGCACCTGTGGCAAAGATCCCGGCCATGATGTTCTTCCATGGCATGTACCAGTCTCCCTTCTTCTCTTTGCGGCTGCTTGGCCTGCCCGACCAGCTGGAGCGCTACGGCTGGTTCGGTATCCTCCCCTGGGGCATTCCGGAGAATGAGACCACCAGCATGGGTGGGCAGCGCCAGTGCTGCGCGCAGCTGTGCGGGGATGACCTGAACTGAAGCTCTGAAATGGTTGGCAGGAATTTGATTCTTTTGGCTCCTAGTGTCTTGGTGCCAAAGCGCCGGCCAAAGGTGCCTTACCCCAGCCATTGGGGCAGCTCAGGTTGCCTGGAGTCCAGGTTTGTCATGTACCAGGACGAGGGTGCGTGTGGTTTCCCACCCGAGAAAAACGATCTGAACCTGCGGTTTGTGGATGCCATCTTCGAGTGGATGGCCAGGGAGACGTGCATCGACACATCCGAGGCCCATGTTTCTTCCCAAGCTGTTCACTTGATCCATCGCAACTTCTAGGGTCAGCAAATTAGCCTCCATTGCCAATTCGGCGGATTTGAATCGCCGACCCCCAAGTTGGAACACGCTGAAAGGTTCTTGTTCGGCCGTGTTTGCCCTAGCGCTCATCCCAACCAAAAAATGGGACGCCGTTGATCGACCATGGGCTCTTCAATCCGCTTCCATTCTGGTGCCAGGTCTTTGCCGGGGGCTTCAGCTATGGGGGCCACTTTGCGCAGGTGCTGGCATGCCACAGGAGCCATCTCTTCCAGCTCTTGGCCCCCAACGCCTCACCCGACTTTCCATCCGAATTCTACTGCGAGAGTGCGAGGCATCGGCTTCTCATATTTCTTTTCGGCTTTGTGCGGGGGAGGGGGAAGTTTTCTAGAGAGCCTTGTTTGGCCGCTCGCGGTTCTGGCATGCACTTTTCGTCCTCGCAACGTGTCGCAGGCCGATATCTTACATCAACTACTGCGGCACGGCGGAACTGGGCAGCAATATGTTGGGCATTTTGCCATTTGGTTCCCCTCAGATGGCCTTGTGGTCTTGCGAAGGTTTGAAGCCCCACCACAAGACATCAACACGGGGGTGTCAAAGGGAAGCGCTCGAAATGAGCCGCAATCAAAACCGGGGTAGATGAAGGTTAGGAAGGGGCAGTCGCCAGAAATAGTGGCGGAATTCCGTTTATATTTAATACTGAATTTGATTCTGACTCGAATGGTTCGTTGGCCCGGCCGAAGGACACCCTGGACTGCACAGAGCGCTCCGCGCGCCTCGGGGCGCTCTTTGCGAAGCAGAGCCGTTGCAGCGCCCAGCAGCACTGGCGGCAGTCGGCCACGGCAAGCCGGCCAGAATTGGCGCGGAAAAGCCTGGTGGTTGTTGGGAAACAGTTTTCATTTTTGCTTATCATGGTTTAGTGGTGGAAATCCCCAAAGAGAGCAACGTCAACCAAGAAAGGGGCTTTGGGGGGCTTTGGGGCAGGAGGAGGGGGCCAAGGTTGGGTTTCCTCACGTTACTCCGCCGCCCAAGATGTGCTTTTTTGGCGCTTTGTTTGACTTTTTCTCCAAAAGCTCGCCTTGAGGTGAGCTGTACTGGGTGGACGGGCTGCGCAGAGGACCACGTGGTCATGGACTGCCGATGGGGAGGCGACCACGATGTGCCGGGCAGGCATGCGCCAGATGGCACCTCAGTCCTCCGCCCAGCCTCGGACATCGACTGGACTCGGTTCGTCTTTGAGCAGTTCTCCTTGCGGGTTGCGCCTTGGAATGCGGGCCTTTGAATGGGGTCTTGGAGTAGGAGGAGCTGTGGCTCTCTGGGGGCTAGTTCGCTCATATGTTTTCGGCCTGAAATGATTCAAAGCCCACAAGGCCTTACACACGTTTGCCGGATGCAACAAGCCCTCCACCAACCTGACCAACCGTTCCTTTCCTCGTGTGATTCTTGAGCCTGAGCACGCAAGTCACCTTGGTCCAGTTTGGCTCAGGACCCCCACCAGATCCTCTTCTACGGCAGCCCGACGCCGTCGCAAGAGCTTGCTAAGCAGTCTGCCTGGCCTCCCAACAAGGGCACGGACCACGCGTACCTGCGCCAGGCATTGATGAAGCGTGGCCTGCTCACCTTGGAGTGAGCGAGCGACGCAAGTCTCGAGAGGAAAAGAGGCCTGCCGGCCTGGAAGTCACCTCCTTATCGGCTGGGAAGAGAGCCGTAAACCTCTCAATCCCGTTCATGAGCGAGCAATGCTCTCCCACTCAAGATTCTTCTAAATGAATATTCACTGTTCCCAAAATCATCGCAAACACGGACTAAAACGTCAACATGCTGGAGTTTCCAGAAATTCACCAGCGAAGCGCTCAAACCCAGCAATACATGACCTATGCACCACCCTTCTTTTAACATGTTTGACCATGTTTTGTGGCTTCCTTGTGCCTGATCTGCAAAAAAGGAGCCAAACAAAATCGCAACGGCAGACTTCAGAATGTACCCTTCTGGGGGATAATGAAGATTCATACAGAAATAACTTGAGTGGGAGAGCGTTGACAAGCGATCCTGCTTATTATTATTTGTAAAGGATCAGGCGTGTCCTTGAGTACCCAATCAAAATAGATCAATGACCGCCCAGGATACCCCGAGAGATATATGTGATAGAAAAAGCAATTGAACAACTCGCAACGGTTGATTAAGCACTCAAGCGTACTCGGCTGTAGTGTTCTGGTTCTTTGTGGGGCGCGTTGCAAATTCCCTTACTGAGTACTGCAGGGGGTTGGTCGAAGTGCATTTCTGGGGCTTTCCCTTGGCGCGGCCGGCGCGGCACTTAAACCCTAAACCATCCTAAACCCCAAAACCCCACACCCTGAACCCCAAGCTTTTTGGGGGGGACCCCCCGCGGGTTTCGCCTGAGGCTGGTGGTGGTGCCCACCGCAGGAAGGCCGCCCCTGGCTGTGGGCTGAGATGGGCTGAGGCTGGCTGTAGGCCAAGGGGCGAGGGACAATCCCCTTGCCATGGATGGGTGTAGGTGCGGCCGCCATTTCAATTCATTCTTTCCACGGGTTTCTGGGTAGACCATTTTTCCCCAACAGCTGAAAGCTTTGGAGCCCAGATAGGCTCCGGCATGGTCCGGGGCGGCCTGAGGCAAGGTTCCGCAAGGGTTCTACCAGAGTTCCACCAAGGTTCCACCAAGGTTCCACGGCGAGCACTAAAAAGAGCACCGCATGCTTTTGGGGATATCACCTGAGCCTATTTAATATTGGGTTTTGAGTATGACTCAATTGTCGGGGATCTAACAGGTGGAAGCATCGCTGTGGGCTTCGACCTCGCTGAGGTGATCCCGCTGATTCCCAATCTGACGCCGTACTACTTGTGCTGCCCTCAAAGCCATTTGGGTATGGGTCAAAATTAGTCACCAGAAAAACCGCAGGTTTTGGTCCATGTTTCCATTTACCAGGATTCCATTTTGGGTACATGTTCTTGACCCACAGCCATTTGCCCGGCGTCGGAGTTCTGTGCCATGACCATGCTTGAATGAATCCTTGATGTTCAAGCTTCGGGACTTGCTTTGTAGGCAAGAAGCTGGAAGGATGGTGGGCCGCTCTCGCGGTTTGCTGTCCGGCGTGCTGGCCATGGCGGCTTGCACTTGGCTGGCATCCACCTTCGTGGCAGCGCCGGGCAGCGTGAGGCAAGGAAAGGCCCTGCGTGCCCTGCCGACACCAGGCACCAAGGAGACTGAGAAGGCGGAGCAGGAAGAGTCAGATCCGTTCAAGATGCCGAAGCCAGACATGGGCCTCATCAACGCACAGGCCCGAGTTGGCACGTCTGTGGACCAGGACAGGCGTGGCAACATGTGGTCAGTGGAGCCGGAGACAAGGATCAAGATGGATGATGACGGCGAGATGCTGCCGGCACTGATCTACTTTCCCGTGGTCATTGGCCTCACTATCGGCGGCATTTTCTTCTTTGCCAAGCTGATGAATGACGACCCTCGCTTCGGCGGCATGCTGGGTGACGATGCTCGCGGCATCAACGAGTGGGGATAAGTGCAGACATGCAGCGAAGGCTTGGCATGCGTGGAAGGTGGCAGGCAGTATGGGCGCAGGTGTTGGGGATTCATGGTTGGTTTGTTGTTTGGTTCACGCAGGACTCACAACGAGTCCGATAGCATTTTTCACGGAACCGTCAATTTTCGCGAGCCGCTGCAACTCAGAAGATGAAAAGTCCACATGCCAAAAAACCTTTATTGGCTTTGGTTGTTAGGGGAGGGTGAGCGAGAGACATTGAGAACGCATTTGTGGATGGAATCTCGCTATCTTGCGTGGCGAAATGACAAGTACGGCCCAGGACTTGCATGGAGGTTTGAGGTCCATTGCCATGAAAGTTGAGTGCAGCATCTGAAATTGGCATGCGGAGGTCGAGCAAGTAGGACACTGCGGCCAGGGTTACGTTGCAGCAGATAAGCCTGCAAACAAAGGCAGCCCCCCATGGCCCACAATCCATAAAGCAGATGTGTCAGATGTGTGTTTTTCATGAGCGCTGCACTAGCGCGAGTCATCGCATGTCACCGCTGCATCATGAAGCGGCATGGCTGCATCGCGTGCATTCACGGGCTCAAATGAAGAGTAACTCATTCAATCCCCTGTGACTGCTCAGAAGCCAGCTGTTTCAAAGATGGTGGGCCGCTCTCGCGGTTTGCTGTCCGGCGTGCTGGCCATGGCGGCTTGCACTTGGCTGGCATCCACCTTCGTGGCAGCGCCGGGCAGCGTGAGGCAAGGAAAGGCCCTGCGTGCCCTGCCGACACCAGGCACCAAGGAGACAGAGAAGGCGGAGCAGGAAGATTCAGATCCGTTCAAGATGCCGAAGCCAGACATGGGCCTCATGAACGCACAGGCCCGAGTTGGCACGTCTGTGGACCAGGACAGGCGTGGCAACATGTGGTCAGTGGAGCCGGAGACAAGGATCAAGATGGATGATGATGGCGAGATGCTGCCGGCACTGATCTACTTTCCAGTGGTCATTGGCCTCACCATCGGCGGCATTTTCTTCTTTGCCAAGCTGATGAATGACGACCCTCGCTTCGGTGGCATGCTGGGTGACGATGCTCGCGGCATCAACGAGTGGGGCTAAGCAGAAAGCTGCCGCACTGTTTCAAGACGATGCACGCATGATAAGTGCACTTGCACGGCGTGCGCGGTCACCTTGGAGGTGTCGCGCAGTCACATGGCATCACTATGTGGCGCCAGTCGCCAATGAGCTCGCCAACTGAGCGAAATACTGTCACAGGGATGCTTTTCTTTTCAGAGCGGCTCTTTTCAAAGCCTGCCCTCCAGAAATGTTTTCGCCGAAGGTGCATCGAAGAAGCTGGGTTGTGTGTGTCTGTGTGTGTGTTTTGCGTAAAGGGTTTGTACGAGTGCTGTGTAGGCGCACCACGGCCCAGTCGCCACAATGCAGGAAGCAGATGTGTCAGATGTGTGTTTGGCTGAGCGCTGCGCCAGTGCGAATTTATCGCATGTCACCGTTGCACCATGAAGCGGCATGGCTGCATCGCGTGCATTCACGGGCTCAAGTGAAGAGTA
>CAUJNA010003209.1:82500-175000 GCA_963377175.1 Effrenium voratum
ATCCGTTCAAGATGCCGAAGCCAGACATGGGCCTCATGAACGCACAGGCCCGAGTTGGCACGTCTGTGGACCAGGACAGGCGTGGCAACATGTGGTCAGTGGAGCCGGAGACAAGGATCAAGATGGATGATGACGGCGAGATGCTGCCGGCACTGATCTACTTTCCTGTGGTCATTGGCCTCACTATCGGTGGCATTTTCTTCTTTGCCAAGCTGATGAATGACGACCCTCGATTCGGTGGCATGCTGGGTGACGATGCTCGCGGCATCAACGAGTGGGGCTAAAGCAGAAAGCTGCCGCACTCTTTCAAGACGATGCACCTGCCTGTGTGATGGGGGAGCCTTGGGATGAGTTGCCGATGGATTTTCCTGGCGCCAGGGATTTGTTTCTTATCGTTTTGAGCAGGGCTCCTTAAAAGATACACTTTGCAACTACTTGAAACATGCTGCTTTTCCACCAAAATAACGGGAAACCACCATTTGCAAGTTGCAATGTTCAGGTGTATATGTAAGGATCCTTTGAAGGCCCTCAGCTGGCGCCAGTCTTTTCACGCGCTCCAAAAGAAGCGCGCTTGGTGTTTCACAGCTTCAGTTCTCCGGCCGAGTGAGTCGCAGATTTCGGGTGAGAAGAAATGGCCGCTTGCGATGTTGTAATGGGGTCCTGTTTCTCCCTTTTGCAACCTGTTTGTTTACATATATTCAACCGTTATTTGGCCAATTGGGTAGGGGTGACGCTCAAAGGGAGAAGTATTGAGAAGCCGGTGGAATGCCTGGGGTTATTCCACGGCCCCCCGGCACTTGGCACTCCATGTTATTCTCAACATGTGTTTGGCATTGACGACGTTGCACCACTTCACAGCATGACAATGATAACATACCCCTGCGGGCGGCTACCTGGACTTTCCTGGAGGGAGCCCCTTTCAGGTGCCATGTTGGCACTTGCTGGCCGATAGCATGCGACACAGTGAACGAGTACATCTTTGTTTCTCGCTTTGTGAGGGCGACTCATGAACTTCCCGTGCAATCCATGCATCCTTGTCCCAAGCATTGCGTTTCGTTGAGCAATGTGTTTGTTCACCTTCATTCCAAGTAAGGTTCCCTTTGGTCCAAAGAAAGCGGGTCGAATCTACGTTGTTCGTCCGGTGCAGGGGGGCATGCGATGAAACGCAACCTCCCAAAACCAACGTAGAACCTGCACAGGGGTCCTTTTAAGCCGGTTCCTGTGCATGTTCCTTCTGGTTTTGGGATTTGTTTTACCCGGGGGCACCCCCTATTAGCAAACTGGGGTTGACGAAGCTGGGGTCAACGTCACGGCCAGTTTCACTCAACTAGGAAGAAGGGCTTCCTTGTGGTTTCCCTTTCTAGGGGCACCAAAAAAAGAAAAAACACGCACACCCAAAGGGCACTGCAGGTCCACAGCTCTGTCGATTTGTCATCCAAAAGGTCGATGTTGGCAACCTGTTTTTTTTTCCCCCGGCAAGGCCTGCCACCCGGGCAACGGGACATCACTCCCAAAAAAAAGTAAAACCAAGGACACCCCCTATTTTCACAAACTGGGGTTGACTAATCTGGAGGGTCAACATCAAGTAATGATTCGCACCATTCACCCCAAACACACCCCTTATGAATAAACATGGCTGTGGGTCAAAACCAATGGTGCCATTTTGGGGTAGGTGCACCACCCATTTTAGTCTAAATCAGTGGGGATTGCGATGTTCACTGGGGGTACGATTTGGATTTTGACCCATGGCTACTTCAGGTGCCCCTCCCCCTGCGGCACACGGCTGGCGCTGCTGGGCAGCGTGCGAGGTCAGCAGGCGAAGCTGGCTGACGGGGGACCTGACCTTTCGTGGGTTTCGTGTGGGCAGAATGGGCGTGGTGCGCGCTGGAAAGAATGGCCATGGGTCAAAATCAAAATCGTACCCCCAAGTAAACATCCAAATCCCCACAAAATAGCGTGGTACGCCTACCACAAAATGGGATCCCATTAGTGTTGACCCACGGCCAAAAAGCAAAACCGCAGAAACTGGGGTCCCCCCCCCATTTTCAGACATGATGCGAATTCACAGGATTTTTTGTGGCGTCGGTTCCTGGACCGCGCGTGGTGCTCGCATTCCAGGCGCTCCTTGTCGCCGACCTCTCCACGTTGCTCGTGCAGGGCCAGGCTGGGGCAGTTCAGCTCCTTTGGAGCTGGTGCTTGGGAACACGGTGTCACACGTAAATCTGGCATGAACATAGACTCAAAGCAGAGGGTTGCTCTTGAAGTGTCAGATGGTTGGGTGAAACGAGCATCTGGTGATCCAGGAGTGGTCTGCCCGACCCGTTCCTTGGGGGGTTGGGGGGGGGGGGCCTGGCTTTGACAGGGCATGCGAAGAAGCCCATCGATTGACCTGGGGAGTGGGGGAAAGCCTGTGCCTGGCTTTGTCTGCAGGGCTGTGCGACTAAGGGCCCGCCCCCGGGGAAACCACAACTTGCCGGTGCGATAGGCAGGGAATACGAGTGACCAAGAAAAACAATCCATCCGAGCTGGTTTCCTTCGAGAATCCCCTTCCGGTTCATTCCCAACACCCGGCCACGGTCATTCTCTACTGAGCACCAGCAAGTCAAAAAAGCAACAACAACCACATTTTCCTGTCTGGGCATCGAGCGTGGTTTTCCATTCCCCACATGGCCACCTATCGCACCAGCAAGACAGTGGTTCATTCCCTCATTCCTTATGGCACCAGCAAGAAGAAGAAGCAGCGGAAAAGGAGCAAACAAAAAGAGTGGGCCCGGCTGATTTTTCGTCTCTTTGGAGTTGGTACCCGGTTTTGGGTGGACTTTCCCCCCATTTGGCGCCACGTTCTTCTGGGACGAGCAAACGGCGACGCGCGCTCCTTGCTTCGCGTGCGGGGGTTCAGGCCTCCGCAAGCCTGCACTGTGTTGGCACCGCGGGGCCGCCCAGCGCATGTCAACCGAGTCCATTTTGAGGGCACCTTGGTTTTTTTGGTGGATTTGGAGCTAATTTCGATCCGAAAGCAAACCATCATTTTTGGCGGTCCACGTAAAAAAAGAAAAGAAGGGCGAGACGTATGTATGTATGTATGTTGGGACCCTGCCAGCGAAGTTTTGTGACTCACGCCCAAAGGTCTTGATTTGAGGATGTGCTGGGAGAGAGGCCCATTCCAATCGGCCACGTCAGAATATCTCCGGGCTGTGTAGTTTTCTTGTCCCACTTAAGAAATCCGTCAGCTTTGCGGAAATGCAAAAATCACCATGCAGGTTTCTGCGCGAAGCCTTGAGGCTGTGTTGCCAGCCTTGGCTTTGCCAGATGGGTGCGGTGCGGTTTGAATCCCAAGCTTGGGGCCCTTCGCCACGCCCAAGGCCGCGCCCCTCTACTTTGACTGGGCGCCCCACGCGCCGCGGCCACAGCCAGATGTAAGGCGCGCCATCGGGATGCCGGGGGGGTTTCGGGTGCCGGAAGAGCGAGGCCCGAGATGCTCCTGGCGTGCCACGAGAAGAAGCTGGCGCCGGCCTCTGGTTCTTTTTTTCGCTCACCCCTTTGGTGCTGGAAGTGGACGCAAAATATATACCGAAGCGCTGGTTGGAGGAATCCCGTTCAACTTTTCCAGTTGGCATGGTTGTTGTTGGTAAACATTTTACATTTCTGCTTATTGTGGTTTAGTGGTTGGAATCCAACCACTTGACTGTTAAGATTCATTGTGTTGCTCCTTTTCCAACGTCAACCAAGTTGGGGGGATGTCGATTTTCCCCATTTTTGCGGAGCACCCCGAAGCACCGCGCCCTGCGCCCAGCGCCACCTCTCGAGGTGGCCGTGCGGGGCTGTGTGCCCCGCGAGCTGGCGGAGCTGCCGGTGCCGGCGGTGGAGCCCGCGGAGGCGCGGTGCGCGATCTGACAGCTGGCTGGAGGGTGCCTTCTCTCCCACGGCACTGGGGTTCCTGGCAAGAGACCAGGTAGGTCCCCCAGTAGTGCCCTTTTGCCGTTTCTTTTTTGGGGAGATTTGGTTCCCATACTAAAAGAAACCGAAGAAACAAGTTGGTAGCCTAACCGCTCTGCTGGAGGACATAGGGTATGTTAGTGGAAGGGAAGCCGTGGATGCATCCGCCTGAAGAGCCGCCCGGAGCTTCGGCTTGCGATACTTTTACTTAGGTTGCTCAAGTCGCCTGCGTGCGGGGGGAGGTTGCAAGTCATTTCGCAAGTCCTTGGTGGTTCCCAGCCGTCCGGTTTTTCCGGTTTGAAGCTTGGTAGTTTCCATTTACCCCACTAAAAATTAAGCCTTTACTGAGGACAGCCAAGAGTCACCACAGGCAGTTGCGGCGCGCAACGAAGAGCCACAGCTGGCGGTACATCGCGGGTGGGTGCCATGGGTTTGCCGCTGCCATGGAGCCCGATGAGGATGACGAGGAGGCAAGCGCGGGTGCCCATGATCTGAAAGGGTGGGGACTTTTCGATTTTCGAGCCTGACTTCTGGCCACATGTTCCTGAAACCGCGAGGTTTGGAAGTTTGATCTGCGAGCATCGTCTGAAGTAGCTTTTCCTCAGGAGCTGCGGGCGGAGGTGGACCGGCTCCGCGAGGCCTGCGAGCGCCACCTGGAAGAGGCGGAGCGCCAGCAGCGCGCCGCGGACCAGGCGGAGCGGGGGGAGGGGCGGGGGGAGGGGCGGGCGGAGCGCGCGCGGGTTTGGATCCGAGTTTTTGTTTGGTGGGGAGTGGGGAGCGGGGGGGTCTTTTTGGGGGGGTGGGGTGTTTGGGGCCCCCTCCGAAAGCGGATTGAACTCCGGGGGTTGGGGATGGTTGGGGAGTGGGGAGGGGGGCGGGTGGTGGGGTGGTGGCTCCGCAAATCCGAAGGGGTTGAAATTTGTCCGGTGAACCAAGTCGGCGAGGGTGCTCGCGCTTCGTAACGCCCCCCCCCCCCCACAACCAGGTGGCAAGTCTGGGAGGGAAACGTGGAACCCTGGTCCCCCTTGAAAGCTTCCACAATGCTTAAACATTAGAGTTTGTCAATCCATTCCAACCATGCCTTTTGGGCCAATTTCAACTTGAGGTTTCTTTTCAAATGCCGACGTTTGGCATTTGATGACCGAGACTATTCGAATTCGAATTGGTTAGTTAGTTCGCTGATGGTCCAGATGCTCAGATGCATTGTGATTTCCCAAATTTGCTCAAGGTTTGAAGGGAACCTGATGGCTCTGGGGATCTAAGCCAGAGGCACTCTTGAGACATGGTGCATTGCGCAGGCGAACCGGCGAGTGGAAGAACAGGAGAAGGCGCGTGGCGCATGGGGCTGGTCCGCTGTCACATATATCACTCTGTCAGCCCATATTCGCAACAGCTCGGAATGGCCGAGGGAAGCCACGCGGTGAAGGTTTTGGGACTTTGGGCGGTGTCGTGGGCGTGTCTGTCTTGGAGCTTTGGAGGTGTATTTGTGGAGGGAACCCGGATTATTGTTGACCCAGGATTAATAAACCTGTCCCGTTATTAGGGTGGTGTTCCCTCCAAAACTGGTCTGAATCCCCACTAAAAGGGGATACCCCCGGTTGAAAATCAGCCAGTGGTTCTGCTTGGATCCAGGGGTTAACATGAGAGACAAACCCATTTGTGGCGGCGCTTTCCCAGCAGGAGCTGGGCCAGCTGGAGGATGTTGTTGCAGGCGGGTTCGAACCCGCGAGTCGCGAATCGGAGCCTCGATTCGCGTGGGGCTAAGGCTGAGCCCGGGAGTTTTTGCAGACCCGAGTTGGTTTTTAGCCTTTGGTGGTACAGGTCTTTTCATCCCACGCATGGAAAAGTGCATGCGTCAACTTTGCATGTCAGGCACGGAGAGGTCCGGTTGCGGAGGGTCGGTTCCCAGACCTCCGGATGGCGCTTTCAAAAAATAAAGCGACCAAAAGGGGGTTTTGGGGATCTGGTGGCCTGGAAGTCGCCCCAATGTTTGGAAGCCGCATGGGGAAGGCACTTTCCAATGTCCAATCCAAGCCAATGACCGAATCCTTGCTGGTGCGATAGGTAGGGAATGACCGAGTCCGGGTGTTGGGAATGAACTGGAAGGGAATCCCCTGAAAGGAACCTATCGAACCAGCAAGTCATCACCAGCAAACCGCACGTTTTGGTGATTGGTTCCATTTACCGATCCTTGGCCACCCATTTCGGGGTTACCCGATTTGTTGTCCACCACCCTTGGTCCCCGGCCATCCTTAGCATCTTAGCCTTTTAGTGTGGGCATGTCCATTCCAGCCACAAGTCGACTTGTAGCAGTGGATCCGAAAACGGACTGCCCAGCACCCATCATGTTTGAAGAATCGCGCCAATTTCCAGATGTCAGGGTTACCACCACGCCCCGAAATAAAAAGAGAACCACGGTGGCCCCGCCTTCGCCGACGCCCCACCCGAGGCCTTGAGGCGCAGCTGAGGGAGGCGCAGGCCCTGGGCTCGCGCCAGGGCAGCGAGCTGCAGGCGGCCAAGGACCAGGCGACGCGGTCGAAGCGGTGGATGCGGGTGGGTGAGCCGTGGATTTGGGGGGGGAAAAGGGGGTTGATGACTTCGAATCCCGTTTTTTTGGGTGAGAACAGTTTTTTGTTCTCCGGTAGACTGTAGAACAAAAAAACCTGGTTGATGAATAATAGGGGGGGGGGGGTCCCCATTTTAGTGGGGATTTATCACTTTTGGAGGGGGCACCCATGTGGGGTTTAGGGGTGGTGAGCACGGGACATTGGATAACCCTAAGTGTGGACATGGGGGTTGATGACTGTTGCACTAAGGGGGTCCAGTTTTTCCGGCATGGGCAACTTTTTTCAGGTGAAGGTCATCGGTGGTTTTCATCGGACCTGAAGAGATCAACCTACAAGTGGGTGCCTCGAGGCTTCTTGATTTTGAGGCTGACCCCAAAAATGGCCAGCAGGTGATGCTTGTGGCTTCCCAATAGAAATCACACAGCAAAAAGGGGTGTCAACAAGAAAGACGCACGCATGGCGGCTGGTTTTTTGAGACGAAGGTACCTCTTTTCAGGTTGGTTTAAAGGGGGACCGGCTCGGTACCCCTTTTTGGACTGGGGTTGCCCTCACGAAAGGCACGCCTACCGGCCAGCCCTGTGTCCTTCAGCGCTGGACCACAGCACAGCAACGATCCAAGCCTCAGGCGCAGAGCGACCAACAAGTTGAGACATGCAAGTCTTAAGGTTGTGTAAGCCAGACAAATAACCGATCGCAACAGTGGCCCTGTTTGACTGCTGAACCTTGCTTCTTGCTCTTGCAATGGGAAAAGGGGTGCTAATGAACTTGAAAGATGGTGGCTTTCGGGTGGATGTCAAAACCATGGACAACCCCAGATCCATGAAGAAGAAACAAAGAACGTGGACTTCAACGGATTGCGGCTCTTCGAGCTGTTGCAGCCTTAAGAAAGTTTCCAACTATCTTGAGCTCCAAAGTGGTTCTCGTTTAAGACTAGTGTTCTCAAGTAAGAAAGCACTCGGCTCTGTGCACTTCGTCTGTCAAGATTAAAGACATGGAGCCAAGTGCATAGAGCCAAGTGCGTAGAGTCTCGTGCTCCACAAATCCAGCAGCAAGAAACAGAAGACCCTACAACATACAAACACTTCCACAAGGTTCAAACCCAGCCAATCCAAACCGCCAAGGCTAAGCTGAAGGGTCCCAGCTGATCGTCTTGGGTAGCAAGCTTTGGGACAGGGTTCAAAAGAGCTCGCCCTCAAACGAGGAACGCAAACTTGTGGAAGATGTGCCAAGGCTTGACAGCTGGAGAACCTCCGGCTGATGTCCTCTTTGACTAGGTTTTTGCTCAGCCTGGGTTCAGCTTCCCCCTAGTTGCTAGTTGGTGGTTTGAATTTGCGGTTTGGTGGTTTGGGGCTAAGGTGGTTAGTTCAAATCCGACGCACCTGCCGGGGTCCTCAAAAATAATGACCAAAAGCATCCCATAGGTCCCAGACAGGAAGCAAACTGGAGGGCTTCATATAAACACACTTTGTGTAAAATCCAAACTGGAGACCCTTCAGAACCGGAGATCCTCAGAAGCCGACGTGAAGCTGGACACAGGTCGCCAGCCTGGAGCGCGAGCTGGGCGAGGAGGCGAACTCTCATTCCCGCGCGGAGCCATAGAACCAAACCTCCCCTCCCCCCTTTAAGGGGGACGGCGCGAGTTCTCGGAATCAACCCGTGTCTTTTTGTTCTTTTTTTTTTCTTTGGGGGGGGGGTTGGGGTTGGGAATAGAAAGGAGTTCTGGTTTGGATGGTTTTTGTAGCCATTTAGGGCCGCCCAATTTGTCCAAAAGCTCGCCTATGCTCAGAATCACACCTGACCCCAAGTTGGTTCCTTCTCTGCGGGCCAAGTTGTGCATCAGAAAGGACCTTGTGAGGGCCGGAGTGCCTAAGGAAGACGGATCGGTCGAAGCAAGACCGAAGCCCTGAAGACGGCCAGCCCGGAGGAGAATCCAGCTGATGCTATGTGGAAATCCGTACTTCTTGCGTGCTCGGATGCATGTGGTGTTTCTCGCAGATCTTCTGCAGTTGTCCTCCTTAGATTGTTAGCCCGCTTGTTTTGCTTTTTTGGGGGTTGTGTGTTGCGAGGGCAGAAGCTGGCCGCAAAAAAATGCACAGCTAACTTGGCATGCTTCTTACATAATGCCACCCACGATTTCAGGCGATTTCAGGAGGTGCCACATCCAAATCGTCCATTTACTCCGGATGTTGGCTTTTTTAACGCTTTTAATTGAAGTGTGCATCGGCCATTTCCTTTGGGTTTCGCAGGAGGCCCAACAGCTGGAGACCAAGCGCGAGCACGAAGAGGCCTATCCAGGGACCAAACGGCGGATGTTTGGAGGCCCCTTTCAGAATCCGTGAGTCCGAGATGAGTTCCGGAGCCAGCTTTGACTCACATGGCCAGAGGACAGGTCAAAACTACAGGCCTAGGCACTGTTTCCATTGGTACCACATGTAAGCACCCGTGACGCAAGCACCAGCAAGTCACGGATAGTCAGAGTATCATCAAAAGCGTCGATAAAGGTCAACTGGTCTCATTTGCCCTTTTGACGCCAGTGCTGCCCCAGTGCACTTGCCCATTTGGCTATGAGTTTCACCAGGGAACGCCCTCAATGGCTGGTGGTTACGGTTAACCCCCTGACTGTACACGTGGGTGTGTCTTTTTTGGTGGGTGCCCTTTTGCGGGGCTTTGAAAGGAGCCAAAGGAAAAGACACCATTTTGGGGGCCCAACCGCCTGGTGCCCGTGCGCCCTTTGATGTGCACCATCCGACGGCGCTCTTGGCACCCCACCTCTGGTGGACGGCTTACCAATGGTGCGGCAGGGAGAGAGAGAGAGAGAGAGAGAGAGAGAGAGAGAGAGAGAGAGAGAGAGAGAGAGAGAGAGAGAAAGGAGAGAGAGAGAGCCTTCAGAGAAGGACGCGCCTTTCTTGGTGGGTACATCTTTTGGCTGGTTTTATTTCCGGAACCCAAAAAATAGCCAACAGGAAAAGCCACCCATCTGGGTCCGATTCCCGAAGGCGAGCGCTTCATGTCCCCGCTCCGTACTCCAGGCCATGAAGCACAGGACGGAGCTGGAGAAGCAAGCGCGGCTCTTCGCCTCGCTGCAGGCAGGAAGGGCACGGCTTTTTTCCCCCCCAGCCCCCCAATCGCAGAAAAGTCTTTTTCAGGTAACCCATCAGGTTGGTGGTTGGGATTGGGTTGGATTTGAACCGTGTCCTAGCTTTCGTCGAGGGGAAATGGGAAACCTTTCCTTAACCACCAAGCCACCATTCCAAACCAGTGGGTCGGGTTGCGGAAAAAAACCCAAACAAACAAACCATCTTGCATATGTGCTGGAATGCGGGGATTCTTGTGAGAACATTGTTTTACATTGTGCTGGTGTTTGCATCTTGCATACTCCAATGTATTTGTGGTACGCTTGTGCGGCTCATGTCTCACTGGTGCACTGGGCCAAAAAGACTTGGAGTCCACAATTCACATTCCTGCCTGCGGCTTTGAAGTTCTACCGCTGCTTTTGGCATATTCTCCTGGGCCTTAGTCACTTTTTGGGAGGACCCTTTTCAGTGGGAAAAATAGCCTCACTTCCTGAGTTCATGAACTTTAAACATTTTGGGAAGACCATTTTAGTGGTAAATATACAGTTTTGGCTTTTTTGGGGGGCCATCCTCATAGTGCAAGTGAGTAGCACGCTCCTATATTCTTTTGGGTTCACTTCCCACGCAGGAAGTGAGTCTCTCAGCAGATGTTTTTCGCTTTTCGCCGGCCGCGTCGACGGCCTTTTGTGCGAATGCGAGGATCAGCACTTGCAGCTGCAGCAGCTCCTGGGCGAAACGGGTGGCGACTCTGAATGGCAGAAAGCAAGCAGTTCGGGGTCCAAAGCATGTTAAAGCTGAGAGGAAAACATTTGGACAATATTTGTCACTACTGGAAATTTGTTTTTTTTCTAGGGGTCTTAACCAAATGGAGGGTTCGGTGTCCACATGAATTTGGTGGTTGTTTGGTCAAAAGCTGAGAGGAAAGCCTTTTTTTTCTGGAACCCCGTGGTTCGCCCCCCCCAAACTCAATTTTGAGCTGTCGTTTAAACACTGTAAATCCTTGGCACCATGTGAAGACATACCATGGTCACTTTGGAAACTGGTAGAAGGCTCATTGCACGCTTTGTGTTGGGCAACATTCCTATGCTGACACATGCCCCTGCAGAAAGTTTTCACGAAATTTGTGCCAGTCGCTGGAAGGCTCAGGGCTGGAAGCTCCGAAAACCCAGCCGGGTGTTTGTTTTCCTTTTGCGGGTTTTCTGTGTGGGCCCTCGAGTTTTCCTTTTTGATCCGTAACACCAGGACCAAGATCTTGGGCTCCCCGAAAAAGACATGGGCGCGAGCGAGCCCAGTTTTGGTGGTCCATGGGGTTTCTTGGCCCCGGCCAGCCTCAAGCTGGCCATGGGTTTGGCTTCGAGGTACTGCGTGGAGCTGAAGGACGCCGCTCACGAGATCCAGGGCCTGGGTGCCAAGCGAATCGAGAGCAAGCCGTTGGGGGGGAAATGGATCGATCCAGCAATTTTGCAGGGCCATGCCAGGACGGCTGAAATGAATAGTTTAGTTTCGGTGCTTGAAGAAATACCCTTTTGGTTTTGAAGGGAATCTGTCACTGGACATGCATTTTGTTTTTTTTTCAGGCGAGAAAAAGCACATGGGGAGGGACCTGCTGTTCCAGCCCATATCGAGTCAAATAGGAGGGCCCAGGCAGCTATTCTTAGAAGTCTTTGGTTCGAGGCTCAAGGTTTCCGAGTGGCTCGCTGGCCGATTTTTTTTCGGAAAGCCCAAACCCCAAGGGGTGCAATTTTCTCTCGAGGCTTCCTGGAGACGGCGGAGAGGGAGAACCTGCAGCTGAGGCAGGAGGCCCAGGAGCTGCGGGAGCTCCTGGAAGTGCACCACATCAAGGCCCGAGCCGATGGGGCGATGGGCGCATCCGACTCCTTCCCTCGGACGGCATGGACTGTGTCCCTGAAGTTCCCCGGGAGAAATCTGGGCTTGAGCCCAAAGTGGATGTACTTGCTACATGGAAGTGGGCCAGGGGAGTCTTCCAGAGCTCTTCTGTCATCTTCAATGATTGTTGGCAATTGGCACGGCAACAGGAAACTATCGAGTTGAGGGGGGGTCCTCTTTTTGAACCAGTAGGAAACTGGCATGGACGGTCCGAAGCAGGGAGATTGATGGTCCGTCAACTTCAAAGCTTCGTGGTTGAACATCCGTTGCTTGCGGTCCAAGGGAGACACGAGGTGAAGCTGAAAAATGAAAGTGAACATGGTTGCCTTACTACTAGTTGCCTTTACTTGGCTACTTGGCCTTGCCATGTGACTTGTAACATTGTACAGAGGTTGTCCACAAAAGACATCGCATGTCCATGGGTTGCAGTTCCTGCTAGGCGATGAAGGGCAACGTGCAGGTGGACTTCGCAGAAGGCAGGGGGTCACAAATTGGTTCGGGACCGGAGATCCCAAAAAGGAAGCCGCGCGGCGAAGCGTCGCAGATCTGCGAGCGCCCCCCCTCGCTCGCAGAACGCAGAAAAAGCAATGCCCCGAGCCTTGCCCTGAGGCGAAAGCTTGGCGCAGGAGCTAGAAGACCTGGATGATCCTGAGGCCGAGGCGGGGAGCGTGGAAGATCAGGTCTTGGTTTTGGTTCGCACTTTCCTTCGGAGAGCGAACCTAAGCGAGTTGAGCTTTGACCCTGGACATCAACTTGAGATGTCCATGCGAAAGAAGAAGCAGAGTCGAGCTATGATTTTAGTTTGCCCTCGAGAGGAGATGTCCATGAATAAGACCAAGAGCGTCCAGATCTGCGAGGCGCGCCAATCTTTTGGGCCAAGAGGCGCGAAGCCCGTGAAGCGGCTCTAGCGGCTCACGGGCGCCAGGAGCCGAAGCCGCGCAGGAAGCCGGCGCTGCGGAGATCCAGCAGCCCCTGGACTCATGGAAAAAAAACATCCGAAGGGGCCGTTGGAGAAAAAGGGCCAAGGGAAGGTCAGGGTTTTCTCCGAAGTGCGCGACTGAAAGTTGGCCTGTCCGACGAATCGTTTTTTGAGAGAACGCTTGGCCTTGCCAGACCTTGGGGTTCTCCAGGCGGTTCGGAGCACGTGCTGAGAGAAAGTTGGCCTGAGGCAATGTGGCCGCGAGCAAGCTGGCGGCCTTGCAGGAGGAGTACGAAGAGAAGTTCGAGAGTCAGTGGCGTGGGTGGCATTTTGAGGCACACTGGATTTGCAGGTAGGTTGAACAAGTGGAAGGGTGTGTGCGTGTGTGGTGTGTGTGTGTGTGTGTGTGTGTCTCAGTTAGTGTTATCAGTGTGTTTGTGTGAATGTATGTTTGTGTGTGTGTGTCTCTGTGTGTGTGTGTGTGTTTGTGGGGTCTGTGTGTGGCTGTGTGTCTCTGTGTTTGTGTGTCTCTGTGCCGGTGTGACTCTGTGTTTGTGTGTGTCTCTTTGTGCTTGTGTCCCGGTGTGCTTGCGCGCTTTGGTGTGTGTGTGTGTGTGTGTGATTGTGTGTGTCTGTGTGCTTGTGTGTGTGTGTGGGCGCACTTGTGTGCACTTCTGAGCTTGTGTCTTGGCTTGGGGTGGTGGTTGCGTTCCCTTGCGGTCCGTTGTGTTGTGCGTGAGTAGCTGTGGCCTGTGGCTGCTTGTGGCTGTGGGGGTGGCGGCAAGGGCGGTGCGCTTTGCTCTTAGACTCTTGTTGCAGTTGCTGGCCCGGCCGTTGCGGATATCCCAAGGAGCCAGCAGCTGCAATCCGCCCTTCTCAACAAAGAGCGCCTTGAGCGAGAGAAGCAAGAGGCCTTTTGCGCTTGGCCGGTGCTAAAACCCCACTTAAGGCAGCAGATGAAGTTGGAGCGATAGTGGCAAACCTGTCGCAGGCCATCGAATCCCTGCAGAAGCAGATTGAAGAGCTCAAAGGCACCCTGACGGCAGCCCGCAAATTCTGTGGGGTGTCTAGATGTTTATTCCCACGATTTGCCTGCCATACGAGCCAGTTTTGGAAACCCATTTTTTGTTTAGACCCCGGCCGGAGATGCTCAAGTAGTTGCCTGACCCACAACCAGCCAAACAGAGCTAAGGAAAGCTCCCGTCAGAGAGTGGAGGAGAGGCCCTAGCCGGGCTGTTCAAGATGATGTCCAAAATCAAGGACGGGCTTCCCCCAGTGCCACCACTGCGCTGTTCACTTTGCCGGGTTTCTGCATGTTGGGGTGATCACCTACTCCGGGAGAAAAGAATAACTTGTGTTCAGCTCCCCGGAACATTTGCTTGCCGGTGCTCAGTCGAGAACGTTCCGGTTGCCAGGAATCAGCCTAAAATGTGAAAATTGGAAAGCGCCAGTTTGATGTATTTTAAATCAGGGTCATTCCAGTTCTCGTTCCCTGTAATTCAGTAGAGAAGGACCTTCAGGGTGTCCCTTAAATTAAAGGACAACCACAAATACTTATGTTTCTGTCTCGGTCATTCCATGTCTCATGACCTGCCAGAAAATCCCCAAGTGCTCCCCGAAAGCCGGAAAACCGCAAGGGATTTGGATGTGTTAGGGTCATTCCCTGAGCGTCGATCACACTGATCTAAGGGTGGAAGTACATACCCCTTGTTCATACCCCTTTGCTTCCCTGGTTTCAAAGCCACTTTATAAGGGGAAAAAAAAAAACGCGTTTTGGGGAGAGGGGTCCGCAAGGGGTATGCAAAAGGGATATGTACAAGCACCCCTGGAACTGACCACGGCCCGTTCCTCTCAGGAGCTGACCACGGAGGCCTCGGACGCCGTGCTGCTGGGCTTTGCGCCGGCCGAGCCTCCGGCGGCGCTTCCGAAGGCGAAGGCGGAGCCCAAGGCGGAGGCGCTGAAGCCCCTTTGGCAACATCGGCGGGGCGGGCGGCACAGGTTCGGTTTCAGGGGTCCCTGATTTTACTCAAAGACAGAGAGAGAGAGAGAGAGAGAGAGAGTTTGTTGTTTGGCCTAAAGTGGCAAGTTTAGGGGGCTGCTTTGGTTTTGCTTTGGTTTAGTCCGAGGTTCAGCTCCGTGGCAGCTGCAAGTCGCTCAACTGCGGTTGCCAGCAGGAAAGGCGTTCTTTTCTTGGTGGTTCTCAGCCATCCCCCTGGGTGTTTGGAGGGTTTAGACCAGTTCAGCGGCGCTCGCCGAGGCGCCGTGAGGAATCGCTTGCAGAGGAGACAGCGGAAGACTGTGGCCGGGGATTCCATTGACGGCGATGGCGGATACCAGCCTTAGGTTGGACATGCCGCTTTCGAGCGCGAGAGAAAAACGCGAGGCTGTTGAACGGCTGAACGCTTGCCTTGTGAGCTGTTTAACCATGTTGGGCAGATCTCGCCTTTGAGGAGCTGAGCTTCAACGTGACAAAAGACTTGCTGGTGCGATAGGGAATGACCAAGTCCGGGTGTCGGGAATGAAGGGGAAGGGAGGAAACCAATCCGAGCTTGATTTTCTTGGGGTCATTCCGATTCTCATTCCCTGCCTATCGAACCAGCAAAAGGACTTGCTAAATGCGCGTGCCGCTGGCTCGTTTGACGCGGCAGCGGCTCAGTCGAGAGGTTTCGCTGGAGAACCTGGAAGCGCTTCCAGGCACGGAAATCCACGGGTGCGGGGCTCAGATACTGTGGCAGAGGCATCCCTTTGCTTTTGGAGGTGAAATTCAGAGAGGATGCACATGCCATGGGTTCAGAATCTGGGGTTCTGTAGAAAAACCAGCAGGACTCGCTCAGTTTCCCATGCCAGACAAACCATTTGGTCCCTGGCTCAGCCTGTCTCATGTGGCGTGAGATGAGGCGCATCTCCTTCCGAGCGCCCCAATGGCCGGGTGGCACAGCAGCTCGCAGAATCTTTGGCTTTGCCACTTTTTGCCATTTTCCCTGGGAGAAGTGGTTGTGGCATTTGCCTTTCACTGCGCGGCGCCTGATTCAAAGCAGCCTCGGGCAGGCCGGTTTTCAGCGGCCTCAATATGACCTTAGGCTGCAAGGGATGTTTGGCACAACTTTCACATTCGTTTCAGGCCACCCAGGTTTTCATGTGACACGTATTTCAAGGGTGCAGAGGTATGTTGCGAGGAAGCCAGGTGCACCAGCAAATCTTGACTTGGTGGTTTAGGCTCCTGAGATTTGAGCCCCGAGCTGTTGGTGAAGCCAAGTCTTTGACGATTCAACCACCAGCACAGTTGAGCGATATGGGGGGGGTGGATCAATCTTCCATTTGGGGTTTTCCCCAATTGGCCATGGGCAACTTTTTCCATGGGACATGTCATCTCGTGGTTTTGCCCAACGGTCATCCCATGTCAAGGGCCTTTTGATCAACAAATCGTCAACCAGCATATTCGGTGGTCTCGCTTGCGTTTCTCCCGGATCACCCTCCATCCCTGCCGAGTGGCCGGAAAAATCAAATGCAAAGGCCAAGAAGAGTGGCTTGGATCACCAACCCCAATTATTATATATCCACAAATCCTTTTGGATTTCCTGGCGAGCAGCCTCTCAAGCACATCTCTCACGAAGTTCCTTTCTCGGCAGTATTAATTTGGGTAACCCAGCTTTGGTCATGGTTGTTGTTGGGAAACATTCTACAGTCTTGCTGATTGTGGTTGAGTGGTGGGAATCCAAATCCACTTAACTGCTAACATTCAAGTTTTTGCTCCCCTTCCAACGTCAGTGATACCCAAGGATCTTTTCAGCTTTGAATCCAAACCAAAGCAGAGAAGTCGGAGCTTCCTCGACCGGCCTCGACCGGCAGGCTGCCTTTCCCCGAGTCCAGGCAGGGCCGGTGGCTGGTGCCACGCGACTCTGCTGGGCACGCCGGAAAGCCCAAGGGCCCAAGCGTCGGGGTCGTGATTCTTGTGAGACCTTGTTTCTTTTCCCCATGTGATGAAGCAATCGTGTACTCCTCAGATCAACATGGAATCCAAAACATATCAGTTCTAGAGAGATCTTCATTTTGGGGGCCTTTCTTTTCCGGAAAAAATACGAGCTGCGTGACACGGAGTGGCACGTGTTATTTTTTGTGTATCACACCATGTGTCTTTTGATGCTTCCATTTGCTTAAGAACATGTTATGTGTTCCCTGCTGGTTTTTAGTTTGGCATCTATCGGCCAGTGCTTCCAGGCAAGCCACTGCAGGAGTTCCCCATGGCCCACCATAAATTTGGCTGGAAGCGCTGGGCGAAGTTATTTGCTTGCAAAGCCAGGTTTTGTCTTCTCTGGAGGAACCCTGTTTCAATAGATTTCATGGGAAAGATTTGTCCCGTTTGGAGACAACCCCAGACAAGGTTGCCATTTTTCTGATCATGAGTGTCGGGGAGGCAGGGTTCGAGTTAGAACCTTTTGTGTATACTGTAAAATCCATTTTGGGGAGCTCTATTCATTGTTTTTTCGGGGAGGGGGGTTGGAGGGGTTTGCAGGCACTCCTTTTGGGTGAGCTTAACAGGAAACCTGCATGGAAAGCCACTATTTTGGGGGATCCCCTAAAAGAAGACACAGCTTTTGAGCACAGTCCGCAGTTCTTCGTCCAACGCTCAGATGATTGCAGGGCGGGAGCAAGTTGGCACCCCTATACTTGTCCAGTTTGTGGTTGGGTTTCTTGCTTCATGTACCTGTTCGATCATACAGCATACATATCTAAAAAAGTGCATGTGTATTTTGTATGCACACATATATACTATGCATATTTATGTGTACACATGTTTGTCATATAAATACATATGCTGGGAACGGCGGTTCTGTTTGAACAGTTTACCCTTCAGGCCAAAATTCGCTGAGCCAAGGACAAAGTGTCGGACAACCCTGTTGAGGCCCCAAAAACGGCTGCACACCTCCCGAACTCCTCGAAGCCGAACGCCTTAGACAAACAAACCCCTCAGACAAGGCGATCAGTTGGGAACGCACAAACCCGACTCGGAAACTATTCGAGGGCCACTCGAAACTCGAAAGCCATCGGAACCCACTCAGGGGAAGTATTCTTAGGGAGTGTTTGCAGCTTGAATCTCGTTTCAATGCGCGGACGGCACTCCGGACAAGTTGCCGATTCTGTCCCGCACCTTGCAGGGCAGGTTCCGCCAGAAAGGCCGGGGTCTTTAGGGGCAAAGCACCGACAAATGCAATCCATTCTACACATTCACAACGAGGAATCAGTCTTTGCACCTGCTATTGGAGCTCTAAAACGGAGGCCAATGGAAGCGCTTTGATGTAAAACCAGGAGCTCTGTCAAGAATCCTGGCTACCTACCAAAGGTGGTATTCGAAAGCACTGGGTTTGTCTTGCTGGTGCTCAGTAGGGAATGAGGGAATGGCCCCTATGAACCATCCCCTATGGTTGCCTTCAAGGGAATCCCTGGGTTCATTCCCTCATTCCCTGTTGACCAGCAAGCCGGATTCAACCAACCTCCTTTTTAACATGGGGGTGGTTTTTCAGGGCTCCTTAAAGGATACATTTTGCCCATTTGAAACACGGCTGTTTCCCACCAAAACAACGGGCCACCTCCATTTAGAAGTGGCAACTTTCAGGTGCACAGTGCATCCGGATCCCTGCTTTTTGGCCCCTCCAAGAGTGGCCTTGAAACGTCCAAGGGCCCAAGTGTTTTGCTCAGGGCATGGGGGAAATCATCCCCTACAAGCAAACCACCTGTGGTTTCCTTGGGGATCGCCAGATTCATTGCCTCATTCCCTGACCAGCAAGCAAGGCTCACCATGCAATATAAAGGTGGTTTTTGGCCCCTCCAAACGCGCTTTCTTTGTAAGAACCCCCCACGACACCGGTTTTGGCCCCTCCAAGCGTGGTTTTGAAAACCCCTAAGAAGCCCGCAACATCCGGGAACAAGCAGACTCCCAAGTGTTTGTGCAGACGTAGGACATTCCACGCGTTGCCCAGGTGTCTTTAGCCTTGGTGGACCCAGCCACGGAGGAGGTGGAGATCGTGTGCGAGCAGCGCGCCCGGCGTCGCTTCTTCTTGTGGCTCCCCGAAACAGATATTTCGGTGGTCCGTTTGGTGTTCCCTTTAAAGGGCACCCAAAAAGGGAGGGTACCCGGAAAAAAGGACAGACCCATGCAGTTGGCCCATGAAAGAGCAACCGAAAAGGTACCCCTGTGTTCCCTGCGCGCATGAGGCCCACCAACATCAGCCAAAGGTAGCTCTTCTGGCAAAGGGATGTGAAAAGATTTGGTCCAAGTTGGAGTTCCCCAACTCGGACAACTCTTTTCCGGCCGCGGAGTCCCGAATTTCCAAAATGAATCGCATTGCTCGGATTACTTTACAAGACCCCCAAATTCAGCCGACGACAGTGAGATCTGTTCAGCCCACTTCCATTTGGGTGTAAATCGTTTTTTTGGGCCCCATGGATTTCGTTTTTCCTTTCGGTTTTCCCTTTAACCCCAACTCCAATCCGTTTTGGGGGAAACCGAATTTTGGGTTTGATTTTGTTTTTCTTTTTGGCTTTCCCGGTTTAAGAACTCCAACTCCAGGGGGCAGCGCCACGTCCAGACGTCCGAGGCATTTGCCTCCGGAGGCCCACTTTGCCGGCAGCTGCGGCTGGGTGGCGTGGCCCGGTGCCCTGGGGCCCGTGGATCGAAAAGGAAGGATGGTTTAGGGATGGTTTTGGGTTTAGGGTCGGAGGGGTTGCTTAGAGTTTGTTTGGAGTTGATTCTTGGTGGTTTAGGGATTTTTGAGTGCCGGTTTTGGCTTTGGGTTGGTTTAGGGTTGGTTCAGGATTGGCTGGGTTTAGGGCCGGTTTATGTTTTGTTGAAGGTTGGCTTAGGGTAGCTTCAGGGTGGGTTCGGGGTTGGCTTAGGGTTGGTTCAGGGTGGGGTGCCGAGAAAAACAGAAAGCCCAAGGCACGAAGTTATTCGGTCGACTGAGGAAGAAGTTCAACCCATCATTGGAACCCGGGACCCGAAGAGGCCCAGGAAAAGAATGTTCCGACAGAGAGCCCAAGAACAAGGTGTCGAAATGACCCGAATGCAAACTTCCGGGCGGGATCCGAGGCAAAGAGCGGCAGAATGAAGCGCCGGAGCGCATAGTTGGTTCTCCATTTTAGGATCCGGGGGCCCCTGCAGTTTTTGCAAGGTCTGCGACTGGTTTTAACTTCAATCACCACTAAAACCGAGGACACCCCCATTTTAATAAACAGGGGTGTATTTATCTGGGGTCAATCGTTGTTACCCTTTTCTGAGCCACGGTTGGAAAAAATCATCGATCACCTCCTTTGGGTGTCCCCTTTGAAAGGGGCCAGGGCCTCGTTTTTTTTCAACACGTTTTCCCTTTAAAGGGGACCAAGGCTTTCACAACCCTAGGGTTGATTTAATTTCCATTCTTTTCAACCATGTTTCTTTTCAACCGGAGGCTTCCCCTGTTTTTTTGTTTTTTTTTTCTCCCCCGGTTTCCTGAAAAGAAGGATCCCTGGGCTAGATCCATGGGCTCTCTGCGGCATGGCTGCCTCAAATCCCATTTAGCCTGCGTACCTGATTCTTTCAGGTTTTTGGAAAGAATGGAAATGGAAGGTACCCCCAGAATCGCAGCAGCCGTGCCGAGGTGTGGCCTGCATGACGACCGGGGCCACGGCGGAGTCTTTGCGCGGCGGGTCTGGCCATCGCTCGGCGGGGGTGCCCGAGAAACACGCGGCCAAGGGGTCCTTATCCGCCACAGGTTTGGCGGCTGGGTCTGGGACCAGTCAGTGGTGGGTGTGCCCAGTGACTTCCTCCGATTCTTCCCTTGCAAGCGGAGAATCCGGCAGCCCACACGCGGCCCGCATGTGTGGGGCATCCGCCAGTCGCCAGGCCCCCCGATGATGGTTTTCTCTCACCCCAACCGCGTGGAGGCGCCGTGCGGACGATGTGGGAGCCCGTTGGCCTGAGCGGCCCCAGCGTTCAAAGTCAGAAGGTCAAACTCATGCCAAGCAGCTTAGATATCCAAGTTCCATTTGGGTGTGGGTCAAAATTAAACCACCAGAAAACCACAGGTTTTACTCCTTGGTTCCATTTACCAGGGTTCCATTTTGGGTACCCGTTTTTGACCCTCAGTCATTTTGGTCGCGCCGCGCAAAGCAGTACAAACCCAAGAGTCACCAGGTCTCGGACACCCACCTGCCTGGAATCGGTCCAACCTGGAGGGGTCCATCGGTCCGAAAGCCAACGCCCATCTTCCCAGGGGCTTTTGGTGGTTTTCCAGAAGATTCGGACCCCTGGAACGAATGGACATGGAAGGTACCCCTAGAACACCCGGCCCTGCCACCTTTTGGCAGACCTACCGGCTTCCATTTGCTTATTTTTTCTTCCCCCGTGTTGGTTTTAAAGGGAATTATTCACTACTGGGACATATTTTCTCATTTTTCCCCGGGGGCTTAATTAAGCGAATGGAAGTGTTGCAGGTGAACCAGCTCAGCCACCCGGCTTTTGTTGCCCACTTGCGACTTGTTGGGTCCATGTTTTTTGTTTGGGTGGGTTTGCTTGCCTGGAGAAAAAAACCGGGCCGTTTTTTGGGTTGGTTTTCGGGCGCATTTCCACACGTCTTCGCGCGTTTCAACACGTCAGGGCATGACCTGGGGCGGGGAGCGCCTGGCGCTGGTGATCCACGCGCCCAACTGCTTGGTGTGGACGGCCGGGGATTCCTCGGGCGACGACTCGGGCGAATGGGTCGAGGGGTCGGTCGACGGTCTACGTGGAAGCTGAGGGAAGGAAACAGCAGGAGGTAAACACACAGCGCTTCTGCAGACGAGACATTCGATGGCACGAGAGAGAGAGAGAACACAACACGCACACACAGGCACGTGCGCACATATTTGTTAATATATATATATATATACAAACATATGTGAATCTATTTGGATGTGGATTAAAGAAATAAGCATACACACGCTCCCTCCAACAAGCATCAAGTGTCCAAGGTACGTCTTGCTTTTTTGAACTGTTAGGGCCGGCTCCAATCGGATCAAACTCCGCGGATGGGATGGTTCCAGCCGCCCGCCCGCGACAGGTTTGGGATGCCTTGGTGGCCGAGAAGGAAGGCACACGCCGGGCAGCCCAGAGCCGCGGAGCTATGCGGAGCTGAAGTGCCATTCCTTGCGCAAGGCTCGGAGGCGTAACTGGGGAGGTTGACCGGGACAAAAATGTATATATATATATATATATATGTGTGTGTGTGTGTTTATATATATATATATATATGTATTAAACAAATAGAAAACGCGCCCAAACATGTGCGAAACAATTGGAAGGGGCAAAGATGAAGTCTTTCGAGTCAACTGCAGCACATCACTGCTGCAAGCTCACTTAAAAAGATAACTTTCTGGGCCGATGTGTCAGCCATTAGCCCTGGGCCCGAGGTTTGTATGTGGCGCCTCATGGCTTCATCCCCAATCGCTCGTTTTCGGGGCGCGTGCGGAGCCCGGCGTCAGCTTGCGGATCGCTGGGGTTCAGCAACCGCCATTGAGACAATGGGGTTCATATGACCATCGTTTACCATCCAAATTGGGTCAGCCATTTTTAAATAGAGGTTGGACCCTAGGGCACGCGCTTCCCATCCAAATCGGGTCAACCATGCTTTTAATGGGGGTTGAACCCTAGAAAATGTGGGAGTCCTGGCAGTACCATCCTGTACAGCTTCTTTGGAACGGGTGTTGTGCGCTTCGTTCGGTTGTAAGGTCCTGCCGTTCTTCGACCAGTTCGAGCGGCGGTTGCGGTTCTGGAGCCCGAGCAACGACGCGGTGGTCTATGCCGACTGGAATTCTGAGGATCGAAACGCGAATGTGGACCCATGTGGACCCCAGATGAATTTCAACCAACCAGTTGATTAATAGGGGGGTGGTTTCTGGCGCATTTGCAATATCCTCAAATGAGCTGATGCCTTTGGTGGGTTCCGAGCTGTTCATTGACAAGAGTGGACGCTCTGAATCTTAACCAACCAGTTATTGAATAGGGGGTGGTTTCTGGCTCCTCCAGAAGTGGTATTCCCCACATGTCACCCAGAATCGGACTCCCCACCGGGGTTGATGAATACGGGGTCACCATTACAGAAGTTCGCCCACGTCGACTGTCCGCCTCTCGCAGGTTTGGGTGCAGCCGTTTCCTCGGCCCCAGCCTTGGGTTTGTCTCAAAACTCGGGTTTAATTCCACCCAGTCCAGCTACTTTCCAATGGGATTTTGGTGAAACGAACGGCCCGACCCAATCAAAGTCAACAAATGCCTCTTCTCAGGAACTGTACTTCATCGCCTCGGCCATTTATTGGTACTTTGGGGGCCTACTGCGTACCTGGAGCCTCCATGACCCTGCAAAAATGGGGTCAATGACCCCATTATTTGGTGTCATTCCACAACATCATGGGTTCTTTGACCCCATGTTGATCGGGTCACGGAGGCTCCGGGTCAAGGTTTTTTCCCCCCAAGCCAACGGACGCGCCCGCTGGAGCTGAGTGCCTCGCGGGCACGCGCTCAGGTCGATGGTGGACTCCCGGTCGCCGCACCCCTTGCAATCCCTGGCCGAGGGCTCGGCTTCGGGAGCGATTTTTCCCGTGGCACGGGGCCAGGTGATGCTCCGGGGGGGAAAAACCGTGGCGTGGTTGGGAGGATTGAAGGGGGAGAAGTTTGTGAATTTGGGAGAAGTTGCAAGTTGAAAGGTTGAAAGGGAGAGCTGTAGCTTTGGGAGAAGTGCAAGTTGAGAAGTTGAAAGGGAGACCAAGGGACGTCGGGACCTCCCCCTCCATTCTTGGGCTCAAAATTTTGGGTCCATGTCGGTTTCAGAGCCCATGTCAATGAAGAATCAAAAGCTCAGTTGCTCCCTGTCTCAGTCCAGCTGCCCGGGATGCGACCTCCTTCCCGAGGGTGGCGGTGATCGGATTCTGGTGGCTCCACAGCCTTTCAGGAGCTAGCGCCCAACCTTTGTTTCGGAGTTCAATGAAGTTGCCCGGAAATTTCTTGTGGTTGTCGTTGGGAAACACTTTACATTTTTGCTTGTTGTGGTTTAGTGGTTGAAATCCAAATCCCCTTAACCGCCAAGTTTTTTAAACTTTTGCTCCCCAAACCCAACGTCAACCAAGTTCCAGCTTGAGGGCCCAAGAAGCCGCCCGGCTTCGGGCTCCGGGCTTCCGGCCTCGCCTGGCCTCGGGCTTCGTCGGCTTGGTTTTTCTTGGGTGAGGGTGTATTCGAGCGCGGCTCAGATGTCACGCCGAGCTTGGGGATGTGCTAAAGGGGCAAATCTGCCATTTGCATGGGAGAAGGGTTTCAGCGGATGATCCGCGAATCAGACTTCAAAGGCAGATGTAGACATGAAAAACGGGGGTGTGGGCCCCCCTGAAGCCGTTGACTTGTTTGCCATTTTGGCTTGGGATGCTACGTGGACATCGATCAATGCAAATGCGCCAGGATCGCCCAGCGGGCCAGCTATGCTTGCTGGAGCCCACTCTGAGCCTGGAAAAAAAACAAAAACAAATCCGTGCGCCGCGTGCCCGTGGGGATTTTTTTTTGGTCCCTTTGGCCAGGACCTGAAAACCGCTAGAGGGCAAGTTTTGAGGGCCCGGGATTGGCACACGTCATGACTGTGGGTGCTTGCGAAATGCATTTCGCACCACCGAAGAGAAACCATGGTTGAAACCAACCGTTTGGTATTTATGTTGAGGAATCGAATCCTTCCACATTTTCTTAGGTGGTGCAAAAGGGATTTCGTCCATCCAGAGTAGTAAAGTTCGCTGTCGCAGCTGACCGGCTGGAGATGATAGCCGGATAGGTTTCTGGACATCCCAACAGTAGGCTGGGCGCTTGCCATGCTTCTTCTTGCTGTGCGATATGGGAATAAACCCAGGGATTCCCTTAAAGGCAGCCACCAGTTTTCGTCCATCCATGGTACGTCCCCATTCGGGCATAACCCACGAAGACTATTCTTGTTTGTTGGTCTCTGCCGCTTTGCAGGAAGGCGCAACGAAACCACCAGTTGGATGGATGGTTTTGTTGGGGTCCTTCCGATTCTCACTCCCTGCATCTATCGCACCGACCGCAATTCGCAAGTCTTCCCGAGAGTTGCGCTCAGACGGATGCGCAGGCTATGGCCCACCCTCCGCCCGGCTATGCCACGGTGAAGTCTGAATGGTCAGAATGCTGCGAGGCACAGCTAAAACCCCTGAAGCCGGGGGGGGGGGTGGACTTGTGGCAGGTAGGTGAGGGAAAGCTTGCCCGCACCTGCAGGTAGGCCTTTGCAAGCTGAAGCGCCTGCCGTTTTTGGTTGGGTACCCTGGTCAGGAAGCCAAGGCAAGTCAGCCCCTAAAACGGTGTTCTTTTTGGCCGGTGCCCACTTGTGACATTTTTTTCATCCAGAGGCTGCAGAGAGAGTAAGTTTCCATGGCAGATGTGGCAGTGAGCGAAAAGCTTTGAGGACCCGGATGCCGAGCAGGGCAGGTGGCAGTACGTGGGCAAGGGAAGGGGTGCCCCTTGGATGTTCAGCGCTATTTTCTCTGGTGGCTTGGGTGCCCTGAGGTTTCGCGTGGGACCTGACAGTCTGACATTGTGTCTGGTGGGAAGCTTTTGTTGCGTCGGCGTCTCATCCATCAGATTTCTCATCAGATTTCCCCGCGCCATTAGACCCAGCCTTTCGTCTGGTGCTACTTGAGTTCCGGCTTCACATGGGTGGGGCCGAAAAATTACAGAGCTAGGGTTAGGCAGGCCTAGTCTTTAGTTCCATTTGCCCAGGGTGCCATTGTGGGTTTCCATGCTTTCGAGCCACAGCCATACCAAGCCATATCCATCAAACTCTGGAGTGCCATTGTGGTACATGTTTTTGAGGTGCCGCCATCTCGTGCCGTATCCATCAAAATCTGGATTTCCCCCTCGGCATCCGAGGCGTTCGCCAAAGTGGACGACATCCAGTTCGTGGGCGCGGGTCTGGGTGAGTACGACGTGGCCGGGCCCAAGAAGTCAAGGCGGGAGCTGAGACGGTGAGACTTTTTTTTGGCGACTGTCTGTTTGGCTGTCTGCTGACTTTCACGGCACCAATAGTTATGGCTCTCGGACCTGGCAACCCAAGCTTGTTGGTCTAGAGAGGGATTGTACAGGTTGTCAATTGGGACCTGCGCATGGGGGAGCCTCCGAGCCTCGCTCCCTGAATTCATGGACTTGACACTTTTTTGGGCTTAAGACCATTTTAGTGGCGAACAACCAGTGTCGACTTTTTGTGGCCAGTCCACTCAGGAAGTGAGCTCCTTTTTCCCCAGAAGGACGGAGCACAGGGAAATGGCGCCCAGCTTCCACCCGCTTTTTTGGGGCTCTGGGCTCGCAGGTGGCTGTACTGGTTCGCCTGCCTGGGCTGCTTCCTGCTGCTCCTGGCCCTGGGGCTGGTCGCGATCTTCAGCCACCAGTCCAGAGCCCCCGGGCACTCGGAGATGCGCACCTCGGCCAATGGGGGGGGTTCAGCGCAACCGGGCTAGAAACGAGCCGCGCGACGCCGGAAACAAGCGGGCTGCTGTGGAAGCAGTGCTGATTGATGCCCTTGGCCTTCGCAATTCTCTTGGAAGGGCGAAGCCGCAAGCCAAAGATCCCCAAACTCAGCTTCCAAGTTCCCCTCAGGAGTTTTTGCCGTGAATCGAGTCCAATGGTGGGGCTTCCCACGCAAGTTCCGGTGTTTGACTCGCAGCTCAAGTTCCCATAGAAAAAGAAGGAGAGCAGCCCTAGCAACTCGCGGTACCGTTCCCATCCAAAAAGCAGCCCTGGCAATTCTGGTGACTGGCGCCAAGTGGCGGTACTAGTACCTGCCTTGGGCGGCGCTTTTCGGCGTTTCAGGCTACGACTGCTACCTGAGTGGCGGCATCTTGCCGCAGCCGGGCGCCCAGCTCCTGGAGACCTGGTCCACGCCCCACCGGATCTGGTGCTGCGACAATCTCGGCGTGGCCTGCGCCGAGAGCCGCTGGGGCAAAAATGGAGGGGCGGTGGGCGAGCTGTTCATCCATTTGCTGAAGAACATTTGTTTTTTTTTAATAGACAAAATCCCTTGCTGGTTTTTAAAGTGAATCGATTTCACTGCTGGAAATATTGTATTTTTCTCCAGGGGCTTAATTAAGCAAATGGAGCTGTGGTGAACCAGCTCAGCCACCAGACCTTTGTTGCCGCCTTGGGTCTGTGTTTTTTTGTTTGGGTAGGTTTTCCTATTGGCTTCCCTGGAAAGAGTGGTAGGCTTTCATTTTGGCTTCCCTGGAGAAGCGCAAACATGGGTGCTCAGTTTTGGCGCCAGTGCAACTTTTGAGGAAGGCGTATCTTTGTTTCCATGGCTTGAGCACCTCCACTGTCAAGCTTGAGATGGCTTGGGGGTTGAAAGTCCATGCCAGGGTTGCGCTTAGCATGCGGCAGACTCCCTTCTGATGCACATGTGCAAGGGGGTTGGTTGATTAGGGGCTCTCGCCGAAAGCCAACAAGGAGCCAGTGAAAGAGCCTGGCACAAGAATGTGTGAGATCAAGCCAGAGAGGGCGAGAGAGAGGTAGAGGGAGAGAGAGAGGGAGAGAGAGCGAGAGACACAGAGAAGGAGAGAGTGCGCGACAGCGAGAGGGGGAGAGAGAGCCTCCCAAATCCATTCTGCCAAAGGCACCACCAGCTCACCTATGCCGACCACGTGGATCATGGTGCCGGTGCCGAAGTTTGAGGATGCCTCTTGGCTGAGCCTGGGGGCCCTGGGGGCTGGGGCTTGGGCAAGGCTAAGAAGTTCCCTTTTGGTTTCAGGTGGGATGCTGGGATGGTCTGGGTACTGCGCCAGTGCTAACCCAAGGTACGGGTGAAGGGGCTACTTTGGCGCAAGCTTTGTTTTGGATGCGATTCGGCCGAGGCGATGATGGCACCTGGGCCGCTTGGTGAAGAGGGCGGATCCATTTCAGGGCAACACCACTTGAAAGGGGAAAACTGCTCTCGCGCTCAGAGACTGCAGGCTTGTACCCCCGATTGCGGGCGCGCCAGCTACGGCTCCCTTCGTGGCTTGGCGGCAGCCCGGCTCTCGTGCGGCAGGGCGCGGATGCGGTTCGGTCGCCAGGTGGCGACCTTCCATTGCCATGTGGGCATGCCTGATGGCTGGCCGCGTCTCGGAATGCACGTCTTGCCAATGTGTGGTGCGGCCGGAAACGCGCCAGTCAACATAGTGGGCCATGTGTGTTCCTTTTGCTAGAGGCCGAGGAAAACCGTGGAAACTCACCGCAAGTCGAAGGGAAGGCAACTGCGCGACTTCGCACAAGCCCCTCCTTTCAAAAACCGCGCCAAACAGACGGCGGGAATGGGAGTTTCGTGCGCCTCAGGCCCGCGCAGAAAGAGTTCTGCTGCCAGCACGTGAACATCGGCTGCGAAGCCCCACCTGCTCCACCTGTCCCGCCCGAGCCGGACTGCGCCGCTGGCTTGGATCGATGAGCAGATGTCGGCAGTGAGCGGGCGGTCAGACGGGAGCCTTGTGGGTGTGTCTCTTGTTGCGGGTGCCCGTTTTAATTAATGGGGAACCAGCCCCAATTCCAAGACAGACGCGTGATGTCCCTGCCTCTTTCTTTGCGACCCACCGGGCTAGCATGCATACGTACGCCGTACGCTGGCCGCCTTTCGTGCTGCCTTCGCCAGAAGGCCAAGATGCACAAAGCGCAAGATCACAAGTCGGCATTGGTCAGAAGTGGAGAAACTCAGAGCCAAGTTGCAAGCCGAGTCCCAGCCTTTCTCGCTTCGGTACCGGTCATGCAGTGCCCTGTTACCGTTTCTCTTTTGGTTGGGAGATTCGGTTCCCCTACTAAAATAGACTACAGAAAAAATTGAACTGGTGCCCTTATTCGAACCTCTCAAATCTGGAGGACCTAGGCATGGCTTCCTTGCGTAGCCTCGCGTTGGCATGCAGCCTGCTGCTGGGCTGCGGGGCTCCGATCCTCACCCTCCGCTCGGAGGAGGATTTCCTGCGCGCTTTGGAGGAGGACCCCTGGCTGCTCATCTAGGTCCCCCAGTCTGTAGTGCCCTTTTACCGTTCCTTTTTTTGGGGGAGGGCTACCCTACTAAAATAGACTACAGAGAAAAAGAGGGTACTCTTATTCTAAGCTCTCTACTGGAGGGCCTAGTTGTTCGGACTTTTTTTGACCAATTAGATCAAGCCTCCGGTTTTGAACGAGATTGAACTGGCCGGGTGCGAAATCAATGCGCTATGCCAAATGCTAGTGGTTTCCCCATTGGCAAGTCCATTCCCGCAGATGTTCCATCAGGGATGCTCGGCGGCTGCGTCTTTAAGGACTACAATGCAATGTGTGGTGTTTTTTTTCGTCGGAATTGGAGGGACACCCCCCATTCACGGTTGTTGTTGGGAAACAAATCACATGTTTGCTTTATTGTGGTTTAATCCAAATCCACTTAGCCGTTACAAATTCAAAACTGTTGCTCCCCTTCCAGCGTCAACCAAGCATTTTCAGAGCTCCGAGCCGAGGGCAGCGGCGCCGACGCCACGACTTTGGTGCGGCACTGCGTGTCCCGCAGCTGGTGGCGGGCCGCCCGGGCGCTGGTGGCGCGCGCGCACGGCGACGGGGCGGCGCTGGCGGCCGGGTGGGTCGCGGAAAGCCTGCGGCGCCCAAAACCCCCCGAAGGGTCCGTGGTATCTGGAGGTTTTCTGTTCACTGCCGGTGGTTTTACTGGTGGTTTTATTGGTTGCGGAAAGTTGGGAGATGCCAGCTGCACCTCAAAACCCTCCAAAGGACTGTTTTACTGGTGGTTCTACAAATTGCCTGGTTTCGTGGGAGTTGCAAAAGGCCAACACACACACACATATATATATATATATATGTATATATATATACAGCCATCTTAGTAGAGGCAAAAGTCAATGGGTGTTGGGCACTGATCACTTGGTCCTGTTGAAACGGGTGTCCTTTCAAATGCCATCCCTACCCTAATCACAGAGCATGGATGCTGCTTCAACATCGCAAAGCCGAACAGGGGGGTCTCCCAAAACAGGACAACGACCCCCTTGTCGATGGTTTTTTCATGGGAACGGAGCCAACGAGACGTACCAACATGTTTGTACATCAGCAACATGACACACGCATACACACACAGAGACACACACAGACACACACAGAGAAACACACACACAGAGACACACACACACACACAGGGACACACACACACAGAGACACACAGACACACAGACACACAGACACACAGACACACAGACACACACACAGACACACAGACACACAGACACACACACACAGACACACACACACACAGACACACACACACACAGACACAGACACACAGACACACACACACACAGACACTCACAGACACACAGAGACACAGAGACACAGAGACACAGACACACACACACAGACACACACACACACACACACACGCACAGACACACAGACGCACAGACACACAGACACGCAGACACACAGACACACAGACACACAAACACACAGACACACAGACGCACAGACACACAGACACGCAGACACACAGACACACAGACACACAAACACACAGACACACAGACACACAGACGCACAGACGCACAGACGCACAGACGCACAGACGCACAGACACACAGACGCACAGACGCACAGACGCACAGACCCACAGACGCACAGACGCACACACACACACACACAGACACACAGACACACAGACGCACACGTGCATATGTACATACATTAGGCGCATGCCTCACACACACACGCACACACCTACAAGAGTAAATCAATCATGGCACATATACATACAAATCAGACGAACCATGAATAGCTCAATGAATCAATGAGTCTGAACAAGGACACACCTCAAATCAAATAGTACAACATTGATCTCCACATTTGCTTTCTCCTCTCTTTTTTCTCGAGTTTAACACATCTAGGTCCCCCAGTAGTGCCCTTTCTCACTTTGTTTTATTTGGTTGTTGGGTTCCCCTACTAAAAGAAATCGACTACGGCAAAAAGTTGGTACCAACTTCTAACCTCTCAGATCTGGAGGACCTAGGAGTTGTTGCGGTCCCCTTCCTCCCCGGCCTTCGCTTTCGTCAGGCGCTGGGGCCGGCGGTGCGGGCGGCGGCTCTGGAGGTGAAGCAGCAGGCGGAGCAGCTGAGCGCCTTCGCGGAGGAGTCGGCCGAAATGGGACCCACTTCTGTGATAGAACGAAAAGACATCCAAGGTTTATTTAAAAAAAAACCCAAGGTTAAACAAAAGAGCTCTCCAAGGTTACAAAAAACGCCTTACCCAAAGACCAACCCCCTTTTTTAGTGTCCAAGGCAGGTGTCCAAACTTGGCCTTCCGGGTACTCGGCAAAGCAAGACCAACCCCCTTTATAAAGAGGGGATTCCCAAAAGTATCACAGAAGTGGTTGGAAAAAACCATGATCATGGTTGTTGTTGGGAAACATGTTTGCTTATTGTGGTTTAGTGGGAATTCCCCACTTCACTGCTAAAATTTGAGTTTTTGCCCCCCTTCCAACGTCAACCAAGTGATCAACCACAAGCCTGCAGAGGAGAAATCGGGGAAGTCGGAAACGGCCAACCTGGCGGAGGTGCACTGCACCCTGGTGGCGTCTGTGCGGCGGAGGGGAGCGGATGAAAAGGATGGGGGAGACACGTCCATTTGCTGAAATTAAAATTTGTTTTGTTTTGCCTTGTTGGTTTTAAAAGGAGTTTATCGCTCCTGGAAATATGTGTTTTTGGTTGTTTCTGTTTTTGGTAGGAGTCTTAAGCAAATGGAAGGAGAAGAGAGGGGTGCCAGGTGGATGGATGTGGAGGAGGCGAGGAAAAGGAGAGGGGGTGATGGGGGGGTTGGAGAGGAGTGCCTCTGATTTTTTGGAGGTGTCTTCAAAGGTTTCAGGGAGCAGTTTCCCTTGAAGGGATAATGCCAGGCAATGCAGATAAATTCAGGCTGTTGCATCACGTTGCATCCTGACCTCTGATTTTGTTTTCGGGGGTGCCTTCTAAGCTTTCTCTAGGAGCACCAGGGAATTTAGTCTTGGTTGGTTGGGGTTGGTGGTTTCATGATTGGAGCTCTTGTCGAAATGGGAAACCACCCGCTCGCCTTCAAACCACCAATCGAAACCAACAATTCAACGCTGAATACACGAACCAGACCCCGGAACGGATGAGTGTCGTTCAAAGCGGGGTGTGTGCCTGTCTTAAACGTGGGACTCCGGATTTTGGTGTCCCTTTACAGCAATTCTAAAATTGGTAGCCTCTCAACCACGTTTGAGTTCGTAGTTGGGTTCGGAGTCCGATGTTTCTTCCGTTTTTGTTCATTTGCAGGAGGAAGCCAACCCCCGCCCCCCGTTGGTCAAGTTGCTTTGGTGGAATCGGGAAGAATAGTTGGGCCTATCATCCCAAACGGGTTCCTTGAGAGGTTTTGGCTCTTTCTCCTCAGTTTGTGAGCAATAGAATCGCCAAGCCACGCGCAGTTTCTAGTTTTCTTGTGTTTTGGTTTTGTGTTGGAACACTTTGGTGTATTTCATTTTGCTTGGATGCTAGGACTTTAGCTTTTTGCCAACAAATGTGTTTTCCATTAAACCACTAAAAGTTAAACTTCTGGCAGGCGAGCAGAAAGCAACCAAGAATCATGTTATTTGTTTATCCTCCGACTGCTTCCCGTCAGCTAGCTCAGGTGCTTTGCAGTGGGCGCAGAATTCCACCACGGTCTTCCTTGGGGTGCCTTGGCCTCAAACTTTGGCCTGAATGATCAGGAGGGTAATACTGTTGCATGGGGAATGCCCAACTGCCACCTCCTTGCCCAAGCAGATGTTTGTTGCTCTGTTGCATGCCGCAACTTCCTCGGTCTGCAAAGTTTTGGCATGAAAAATGCGATGCCATAAGCCATTGCGCTGGACGATCAGGTGTTCAATGGACAACCGGTTTGATGACGGGGCGTTCCCGGGCGACAACTCCTTTTCTTGTGGTGACAGTGCTTGAACTTTGAATCGACGGTTGGTGTTGTTGTTCTTGTCCATGGGCCTTGATGTCTTTGGCTGGGAGTGGGGCGGCTACACACCAGACATGCTGCTTTGCCAGTGGATGCCCATTCTCTTCAACATGCGCACACTTGGCAACGATTGTTCTCTGGGGTTTGGCGGACTTCAACAAAAACATCTTGAATGAACTAGCGGTTGTGTTGGGTTTGGTGGACTTGAATGAGCTTGAGCGTGTTTTGGTCTTGGCCTTATCTGCTTGGGTGCTAGGACTTTAACTTTTTTGCCGACCAATGGGTTTTCCATTAAACCGCTAAAAGTTAAACTTTTAGCAGGGGAGCAGAAAGCAACCGAGTTATCCCGTGGCTCCCCCCGTTTGAGCGCTCCGCCGAGGTGAAGTACGCCGCTCGCTGGTCGGCGCCGGGCGCCATCGAGGTGTCTGACGTCCAGGTGAACGTCAGCCAGCAGCACTTCTCGCTCACAGCGCTGGGCCACCACTCGAGCATCCGGCAGCTCAACAGAGGTTCAGTGTTTGACCTGTCAACCACCGTGTTTATTATTATTGTTATTATTATTTTTTATTGTTATTATTATTATTAGTACTATTATTATTTATTATTATTATTATTATTATTATTATTATTATTATTAGTATTATTATTATTATTATTATTATTATTATTATTATTATTATTATTATTATTATTATATATAATAGTTTTTTTTGGGGGTGTCCCTTGCCCTGGGTTGACTTTGTTTGATACCGGGTCTTGATTATGACTCATGTTGACCCCAGATGAATCAACCCAGTTTATAGGGTGTGTTTCTGGGGTTTGTGAATCAAACACTTTGAGAGGGGAACACCCTCCGATTATTAGGACGAGTTTATTAATCCGGGGTTTATTTCGTGGTGGCTTTCGTTTTGCTACCCAGATTGACCTGCCAACAAATTTCTCAGGGAACCCCCCGTTTTGGATTTCTTCCGTCAATTTGTGGTGGAGAAGCTCACTCAGAACTGGTGGCTGGGCTCTTTTGTTTCAACAAGCAGTCGGTTCCTTCACACTTCCATGTGGGTAAGCTGATCCATGGGCAACCGAAGAAAGCGCAGTTCCTCTGCAACCGGCTGGTTCCATCCCCACCTTTGTAGGAGTCGTCAAGTCACTATCTCCGCAAAGTTGGGCACCGGATGCCAGGTCACAGGCACAGAAAGGGGTTCAAGTTTATCTTCACACGAAACCGAAGCGCCATCTGCTTCGCGCGATCTCCTTTGGGTTGAAATGCCCCCCGTCTAAGTTGCTTCCGTTAATTTGCGGGGGAGTGGGCGACAGGTATCATGTTGAGGGAGCATTTGTCCACCACCAATGTCCCTAAGGGTGGAACTGGACCAATCAACCAATGAGGATGGCCGGATGGCCGGATGGCCGGATGGCCTTTGGTTTTCAGGTTACGGAGCATGGATCAGTCATTTTTTGAGGTAAAGGAAAGCCACCAATTTGGGGGGTCCACCAAAAACGAAGAGGCACCCACCATGTTTTTACGTGCACTTCTTCAGAGCCAATCATCGCTTCCCCAGACCTCGATCCTCCCGTAGCATATCCACCAAACCCGCCGGTTGGATTGGAGTGGCGTGATAGGAGCCAATGCTCACTTTGGCTGAGAGTCACCGAATCACCAGATGTTGTTTTATTTTGGTTTTTGTTTTCTGGATGTTTTGGTAGATTTGGTTCTTCTGGATGTGCCTTTTTCTGGTCAGCCTCCACGTTTCCCTCCCGGAGGAAGCGGTACCTCGTGGAGCTCCCGCTGTTCGCCGCGGTCAGCGGACCAGGCGCCTGGTCCGCGGCCTCGGTGGGCCGCGGCACCGCCACGCTGCAGAAGCTGCGCCCAGAGAAGTGGAAGACCCTGCCCCGCGGCGGAAGCAAGGCTTATGCCATGTTGGGGGGGGGATTTGCGAAGGTGGATCTCCTGTTTAGCGCATGATGTTGCGGCGAGAATCTGGGCTGAGGGGGATGGGGGGGTTGGGCTTACTGTCATTTTTGTCTTGTGGGTAGTTGTGGTGGGGGGGCAGAACAAATGCCCTTTTGAGCCTTGGGTGGAAGACGGTCCTTTTGAGGGGACCTGCTAGTTCCATTTCTGCAGCCTGCGCTTGTGGATGAGGACCTCAGTGAAGTCCAAGCATCAGATCACCGGATGGCTGGACATGGAGGAGAGGTGGTCCGATGAGCTGAAGACGGCTGAGGGGAAGAGCAAGGACGGCAAGGGCAAAGAGGGCAAGGACAAGGCGTTTTGGCAGATTTGGCCTCACCCCCTGTTTCTGCAAGCTGGTTGCACAAGCAACTCGCCACATGTTGCGTGGCGCAACTGTTTGTGTCAAGGTCTCTTTTCACTACTGACTGGTACTTTTCTGGGCCTTGATCGATTTGAGTGGTAAGCCATAGTACTGCAATCCACCAGCTTGGACTGGGCCGATCTCAGGAAGGCAGGGCTACCCATCCCATTGAGCATGCACGGATTCCCGCTCACGCGCCAAGGCGGGAGGCAAGGCGAGCGCTTCGAAGGGAAGCGTCGTACACACGCCCTGGCAGAAGCGGCTGCAGCGACAATGGAAGAAGCTGCCAAAGACCGTCCGCAGAGGCCAGAGGTTTTGCGAATCAGTTGAGTCGGTCGAGGGCGTTAGTGCGCGGTTGTGGTGGTTCCCCATACATCTGTTTCTCACAAGTGTGGGGCGTCGTTGTGTTTGATATCTTTGATTTGAGTCTGCTGCTCTTGCCAATGAATTCTGCTCTGTTTGCTCTCTTTGTGCTTGTTGTTTTGTTGCGGTCTGCTTTGGCCTGTTGCTGTGAGGGCAGCTGCGCAGTTGCCTTGCGTCCTCTTGTGCTTGTGATGCGGGTCATGGCAGTCTTGCAACATGGTGTTCCTTCTGGCGGTGCTACCCTCTTTCATTCCAGGGCCCGAAAACCAGGGAATTGGAGTTGTGTTTGTGGAATGCTGGGCTGGAGCAAATGCATCAAGGCTGCTCGCAAACTCTTGGAGCCTAAGTTGCCCAGGTTCCTGGCACTACTGGAGCAAGGAAACTTAGGCCCACGCCTCTTGCTCTGGGTACTTTCCCAGGTGTCCTTTGGGTTTCTGTTCGGGGTCAAAATGACCGGCGGGCCCCCCATTTTGAGACGCCCCCGCACCCGCGCGCGCACCGCACGTGGACCGCAAACCGCTCGAACGGCAGCTGCTCCCTTCGTGCTGCTGACGCTTGGCTCCTTCTTGGCCGGCATGTCGATCTACAGCCTCATCACTGCACGGGCGCGGCCCGCAGTTTTGCGGTCCGCGGTTTTCGGTTGGAGGGACATGTCAAGGGATGTTGCAGGAGGCGCTAGCCATGTTGCATGGAGTGGGGGGTCCCAAGTGGGGACATGGCGGGTGCATGCTGACATGGCAGAACTGTCCAGGCCCCGGGTGAGCTCAACTTGACTCTTGCTTGTTGGCGAGGAATACGCAAGCAGAAGCACGGCACATGGTCAAAATTAGGTGAGCCTAGTTTTCAGGCACAAGGCACAAACGCTATCAGGGAAGGAACTCTTGGCATTGATTGGCAACTGGGTGACTGGTCGCCGGATTGCTCAGGCAAGTCCAGCCGAAGCTGCAGATGAGAGCAAGGCACGTCCTGAGACAACTGGAAGTGGCAACGTTCCTCCGATTCGGTATGCGATCAGAACCTGGGACCTTGGTACGTGGTTCACGGTTGCAGGGAATCATCCAAACCCCAGATGTTGTGTGTCTTCTCTTTTGATCCTCTACCTGGTTTTCGGCCGACTCCTTTCAGTTGCCGCAGGTCGCTGAAGCCGCTGACTCCTGAGCCCTGCCTGCGAGGAAAAAGTGCGGCCGAATGCGGGCGAATCGCGGGAGAGGGTCGGGGGGCAGAGGCTGACCGAGTTTGGCAGGTCGATTCGCCTTGCAGCGCCCTGGTTGCGCAAGGAATCGGTCCCCCTTGTTGGCCTCCCACGTCGGCCCTCCATTTCGAACAGCCCCGCCTATAAAAACTATGCTCCCCAGTTGGTCCAGCTTCCTGGTGTGTGAGGCAGCCGTTGTCTGGTGATTTGGCAGTGGTTGTCAAAAATCGGGTGACCCCAAAATGGCAAGCGCCCTTGTAGCTGGGAAATGTCAAAAGCCTGCGGTCCATATCCTGGTCACCCGGAAACCCTTACTTGGATTTGAACCCCTGGTAAATGGGCAACCCTCTCCGAAACCAAACCACCAACCTAAACCAATCCCAGCCTTTTTGCGGGTTCGCTGATTTGAGGTCGCCAACGGCTTCTCGTGATGATTTGAACTTCTTGCTTGGCCCCCTGCAAACCCCCATCTCACAAGAATGGCAAGGCCCCAATTTGGAGCATGAAACCATCCTGAACGGCAAGCACGCCGCTGGCTACATATAACCCCCCCCCCCCCCACCCATGGTTTTCTTGGGTGGCCTGCATGTGTCGATAGCTGACCATTGACCCCCGGGAAGGGGGGCTTGGGCCGAGATGCGAGACCCAAAACAAGAATTTTCGGCGCCTCGAGGCCATCTCCTCGGGGAACAACCCCCAGTTCTGGATCGCCACGAAACGCGCCTGGCGCCGGGCCCGGACGTCGAGTGGCGCTCCACCGCTTTGGGAAAGCAGCGCCGGGAGCGCGAGCGCGCGCCGGAAAAATCCGAGAAAAATCGGAGGCTCCATGGGGAGTGGCCGCTCTGGGCTCTGGGAGAAGCATCTGTTTTGTTTTTCTTTTTTTTCTCCGGTTTTTCCTTTGAGGTGCTGCAGCAACAAGCAGATTGGGTGCGAGGCTGGGGCCTCAGTGGCACAAGCTGAGCGTTGCAACCGCCTTTTGGACTGCCCGCTGGCTTTGTGTTTTTTCTTTGTTTTTTCTTTTTTTTTCTCTGGGGCAGCGTTTGATAACTTTTTTTGGGGGGGAAGGGGGGGGCGGGAGGGGCGACTCAGCCACAGTTTCCCTCGGCCCTGAGCTCTGAGGAGCTGAGCCCCTTCCAGTGCCGCTTGGCGATCGCTGATTTCAGGGGACCCTTTTCTGCGCGCGGCCACCCGTTTTGCCCAAGGTGAAGGGGACATGGCGGCGTGGGCCGAGGACGTCTCCTTCAAAGTAATCTGCAAGCCCTTTTGCAGATTCTACTCCCAAGCATGCCTCCCGGGCTCGCCGGGAGACGCACATGAATTCACCCTTGAAGGTGCTTTTCGGGGGATCGCTTATGTTCAGTCGGTGAATTACGATTTGCCCAGACACTTGCAGAATGCCCTGCACTTTCCGAGAAGGCTCGCTTATATCAGTTGCGAACTCGCACTCTGCGTACGGTGCCACCTGCCGATACACTGTGGCCGTGGGTGAACATCAATCTTCCAAATGCCCCCACCAAAATACTGTTCATCAATCCCAAGTTGAACTCCAGATCCTGTTTGTTTTTTCCTGGGGCTGCATTTGCAAATGGAGGCAGTCCCGGACAGTCTTCTATTTGCTTAAGAATATTCGTTTATTCCCCCTTTGTTGGTAAAGGGAACCTAGCACTAGTGGACAGATATGTAGAATGTGTATATATATATATAAATCCGAAAAACAAATCCCAAACTAAATCCGCACCCCATATATATATATATATGTTTTATTTCTTCCTGGGTTGAGAACTGGGCCGCTTACTTGCGCCAGGACCAGAAAGGCTTCTGCTGCGCCACCAAAGGCCTGGGCTGCACCACGGCCCTGCCCGAAGCTTCGGAGCTCTACGACTGCACCACAGGCGCGCGAAATCGGCGCGCTGGGGAGTCGGGAGTCGGGAGGGCGTGGGGCGCGCTGGCTCGAGGGCGCGGGTTGTGGGGGTTCCTCTTCTGGTGTCAAAAAGGCAAGCTCCAAGTGAGTGGCTCGTTTTTGTCTCTTTCTTTTTTTTTGAGGGTTCCGCCAGTTGGTGGTTGGAAACGGAAAACCAGGAGGAACACCTCCAAATTTGGGGGGGGAGGGCCCCAAAAAAAGGGACGAAGCCAAAAGGCACGTATGACAAAGAGCTCCATGTGAACCAGGAATTGTCACGTGTTAAGCTGAGACATCGCTGGCGGAAGATCATCCAGGGCTTCGATAGGCTGGGCAAATGGTTTACGCTTCAGGTGAGGGTGAAGCGCTTCGATTCGAGTTAGCTAGCTCCTGAAAGGGTATTGCAAGCTGGCAAGTGGCTGGCATAACCCAGTAAAAGATCCACACGGATCGATTTACAGAGAGCCACTGCCCCAAAGTGGAGGTTCTCACCAGTTCTCACAGCATTTCCTCTGCAGTGGAACCTTCCACTCCCCGTCCCCATTTCTCTCAAGTTGCAAATCGCTCGCAACTAGCTGCACAACTCATCAAGGGGTCTAGGTCCCCCAGTAGTGCCCTTTTACCCTTTTTTGGGGGAGGGCTCCCCTACTAACATGGACCACAGAAAAAAAGTTGGTACCCTTATTCTAACCTCTCTACCGGAGGACCTAGGAGTCAGCCATAAGCGAGCACAGGCGTCACCGACTGGGAGGCCTGGCCCACTGCGCAGCAGGACTGGTGCTGCCGCAGCCTCACCTTGAAAGGGAGCCGATCGTCCACGTGGGTGGCTGGTCGTGTTTTTTTTTGTCCCCCCTTTCCGGTTGGAATCCCCCAAAGTGGATTTCGGCGTTCCTTTGGGTTTCCGCTTGAAACCACACGAGAAAAGAGCACCCTCCAAACAAAGACACGCATGTGTGTTCGAATCACGGAAGGTCCTTAAGCTTTCCCTCAATGAACCTTGGGCGGAAATTCCGCCGCTCCTCGGGAGCCATGGAACGATTGCTCTGCCTTTCCGGATGCAAAGGCCAACACCACGGCCGGGCCTGCGCGGTGGCGCAGGCGGCGCAGTACACGTGCGCGGCGCTCGGGAAAACGACTCCGACGGCCAAGCGCGCTGGACGACTGGCTGAGGTGATGACGCTGAAACTTCCTGGGGCGCTGAACAGCGCCAGTGGTGCCGTGGCAGCGACTCAACAAATTCATGTCCAACAACCAGCACAGCCCCGCCCAGGTGCTGCACCCACCATGGCCGGGCCTGCGAGTGAGGGAAGTGACGCGGGGGGACTCGCAAAGCGATGACCCAGAATTCGGGCAAACGGGTCCAAAGGAGATCCAACGAGGAAGGGCATGAGAGGCTGAAGCTTTACTGCTGTGACTAGGTCCTCACTAGTTCTTGGACCATCGCTCTCGCGTTTCGTTTGCAGCTGGCCCTCTCAAAGAGACTGCGCCTGACCCTCTTGACATGCATGCTGACGGCGCTAGGGTTGCAGGCATTGGCATCAGATCAACTCACTTTCAACCCCCTCGATTTTGGTGCTGGTTTTCAATGCCATTGCTGCGTCCCTCAAGCACCGGAGGAGGTAGAGCAACCTTTCTGGCCGTTCATGTTGAGGCTGAGAGCAGCAGGCCGAGGCTTCTCATACTTCCCTCTGGCCCAGGCGCCTCTTCGGCATCATTGCATGCCTTCAGTGTGTTTGTCAGCTCCTGGGGCCGAAGCTGAGGTGATTTTTGCGGGATTTGGGAACCTACCCTGACCTACAAGTGTTAAGGGCCTGCTGCTTGACAGCCTGGAGGGCAGAAGGCGAAGCCTGGCCCTCAACGCTGCACCTTTTGGCTAGAGATCAGGAGCATAAGGCGGCCATTTCCGGAAGTAGACTTGACAGCGTTCGCAGGGTTTTTGTGACGCTCCTGTTTCGGGCCGAGCCCACTGCCACGGAGTGGCAGTGGGCTCACTGGGCCGTCCTTGCCCTTTCAGCAAGGCGTGGCGACCTCCGGTCTTCATAGCCGATTTGTACTTTGCCTGACCAAAGGGAGGGGATGTGCGACGGGGGCATGTGTGGCGCATGGCATTGTGGTGCCGGTCGGGGGGGTGGAGGAAATGGAGACACTTTGCCCAGAGCCATGTCCTGCCAGTTTCGGGTTTTATTGCCTGTGATCCGGGAGCTGCAAGCATCACAGCACAGAGAAGCGGCGCACTTGACCCGGCAGCCTTTGTGGACTCGGATTGCCTGTCAGTTCCAGCCCGGATTGAGGCCAATTAGGATTTCCGCATCATGAGCTTTTGGCGGGCCCAAGCTTTCTCGTCATACATGCGGTTTTTCATGATGATCAGGATTCATCCAGCTGTTGCAAAATCCGAGATCATGTTTCACTGGTGACTCAGCACGGAGAGGTTGCAACCGAGCTCAACAAACAAAGGGATTGCAAGTTCTCCCGGCTGCTTCCCCATCCCAAGGTCCCAAGGTCGCAAGGAACTCGGCCCTCCAAACAAAAAAAAAAAAAACGCTCACACGCCCAAGACACAGCAAGAATCCTTGGTGGCGAGTGGGATGTGTCAGGGGTTCAGGGTCCATAGTGGGCACCCCCGGAAGCCAGGCAAAAGCTGAAGCTTGGCAGCAGCCCATGCCACGATGCCGACTCTAAAGAGGCGTCTCCCACCCCAATCGAAGGAAAACAGCAGGGGTGCCGACAGGGATGTGGTTTTACAGCTCCAATTTGTTGCAAAGCACTGTAGGACAATGGGCAATGCGGCGTTCAGTTGAGTTTCATTGCGGCCAAACATGGCAGAGCAGTGCCCCCGAGCTTCTAGGGCTTAGTTCCACTCGTCATGTCGCTGCTGGAGCTGTTGCGTTTGCCCCCGACCTCCCTGGTGGCGCGTCTCTCCGGGCATCTGGGCGCTTGGCTGCTGCAGAGCCGGCGCATATGCCGGCCGGAGAGCGGAACAAGGCGACGGGGAGGCGGAGGGTAGGGGGAGGCAGAGGAGGGTGGGGCAGTGGGGCGACAGAAGCTTCTGTTTTGTGCGTGGGAAGTGCATTCTCCGTTGGACACGTTTGGTCTCAGGGGCCCTGCCGCCCGAAACAAGTACGGATTTGGAGACGGACTGTTTCTCCAGCGAGTCTGCGTGCCATGATCCCATGTTCGAATGGAGAAGGCAAACAGCTTTTTGCGCTTGCCACTTGGACAAAGCCAAGGCAAAGTAGCCTCAGCGGCGCCGTCGTGCTCTTGCCGGTGTACTCTCCGCAACTCCGGCGAGAAGGGCCTTGGAGTCAAGTCCGGTCCGTCGAAGGTTCCAGCGTTCCACCCTTGCTTTGCCAGCTTGCAACCTCCAGTTCCCTTCCATGCAGCTGCGAGAAGCAACCAGGGGCCGACTTTTGAGCTCGCCCTTGCCATAGCCGAAGTACTTGGAGCTTAGTGGGCGTCACGACGTTCCCGCCAGCTTGAGTTCCTCATCTAGGCTTTGGGTACCTTCATCGTCATACCTTTCGCCTAACCCAGAAGCAAGAACAAGAAAGAGTAGCCATGAGACAGTATTTGCGTCACAACTTCCAAGATGGAGGTCGGAGGCTTGAGAAGCCTTGGGCCCAAATCATGAGAATGGTTGACAAACTCCTGCGCCAGTTTGAAACTATGGGAAGCTTTCGATTGTTGGTATTTACCGGGGATTTATCATTCCAGGTTGCTTGGTGCGAATTGGATTTCGTTCAATAGTAGGGGTCATAGACGCGCGCGTTTTGGGCCGTGAGTCACTCATACCTTCTCGGCCTTTCGGCCTGATCAAGTGTAGTATCGGTTCTTATCAGTGTGACAACTGATATGGTTTTTCCTGGAGACTTGCTAGTTGAACCACACACTGATATGTTTTTTTTCGGCTTCACCCACTAATATAGGTATGGGTCAACATTACACCACCAGGGGATTGCAGGCTTGAGTCCATGTTTCTCCACTTCCTAGGGTTACATATTTTTGACCCACAGCCATGTGTTTTGAGCTCAACCTCATTTTGGGTCGGCACCACCCATGTAAGGCGTTAATTTAGTGGGGATTGAATCGGATGTTCACTGGGGGCCAACCGATTCGGGTTTTGAAAAGCCCATGGCCAGGGTCGGGGCAGCGTCTTGCGAGCCGCTGAGGTACCGCAGCTGGTCCCCTGATCGCGGAGCGCGCGGACCGCGCTCCGCGCGGATGCCGGAGGGCGCTGCGGCGCCGGAGGCGCGGCTCAGCCTGGTGGCGTTGCTGGCGGCCCTGCGGGCTGGAGGCGCGGGGAAGTTGAGAGGTGGGGGGTGGTTTCAATTTGCTGCGAAAAGCGGGGAATGTGGGAAGGAACGAAGGAATTCATAGGATTTCCTAAGGCAACCACAAGACATGGTTCAAAAGAGAGGAGTGGTGGGGGCAATTCCCTTAAAGCAAACCACCAGTTGGATGGTTTAGAAGGGTCATTTCCCCATACATCTGCTGAGCACCAGGGGCTTCGGTTCAAGGCCGACCTTTGGATCTTTGGGTTTTCCCTATTTGGCCCATCCTTTGCTGAGGTCCCAAAGCGAATTCGACCGGATCTGACATTTTGGTTTTCCCTTTGTCCATGCTTTGAGGTCCCAACAGGTTATCCCCCAACGAGTTTTCCCTGTGGCCCAATTGTTAGGAAAGGTCCCAGAAGGTGATCACCTTTCTGATCAGGTTTCGGCCAGTGAGGTTTTTTTCTGTCCGGGACCAGCTTGCGGAAGGGACCGGGAAAAGGTTTATTCCAAGCTTCTCAGCACCCGCTCCAACCTTTCGAGCTGCGACCTGCTGCGAGGGCGGAGGGAAGCGGTCCGCTGATTTCTCTGGCTATTTGCCTGGACCTTCAGACAAAATACGTGGGGAGACAAAGGGGCTTCGGTCGTGAGTGGAACCGCTTTTCAGACTCAGACTGCAGGCAAGGAACCGCAAAGACCCTGGCTTCAGGCACAGTGGCCCCTGTGACTCCAGAGCTGCTTGAACCTCCTCGTGATCGTTCAGGCTCAGCGCTGCGGGCTCATGTGTTGCCAGCTGTTGGGTGTATAGTTGCCGAGGTCATTTGCTCATCCCCGATCTGCACTGGGACAAGAGCGAGATTCCCAGTGTGCTGCGGCAATGGGAGTTTCCTGGCTGGAGCTGGCTGCGTGTTTGTATCAGGCCTTTCCACGTGGGACAGATGCAATGCTGCCTGCTTGCAGGCCATCCTTCGTTCTAAGCTTTGGGGCTCTGGACGACGTGTTCACGCGCGGCGCTGCCAAAAACACCCCGTGGTCCCGCAACACCGTGGAGTTTGCACGTCTGGGGCTGGCGCAGCAGGGCTCTTCGGCGCCGTTTTCGGTGTCCACGCCGGACTTCAAGAACGACGTGGACCTGGACTTCTCCGACGTGGCCCTCAGCTTTTCCGGCGGGCAGCGGGTGACCTTCGGCAGCCTGCTGTCGGCGGTGGCGGACCCGGGCCACGCCTTGGCCTCCGGCGAAACCGGCGCCATCGTGCGGCTGCTGCGCTCCGCCCAGGCGGAGAAGGCGCGGGCGCCCCGGCGGCCGCGGCCCTGGTGGCCGGCACCCGACTCACGCGACGGATGGCCGCCCCGGCGCTTGGAGCCCCGGCCCAGCATGTGGGTGGCGGTGGACGCCTCCGACCCCAGCCGCCAGGGCCGCACCCTGGACGGGGACGTGTACTACTGGAACCGCGAGACCAACGAGACCACCTGGGACCGGCCCTGGGGTGGTCGCCGCTCGCAGCTCGAGGTGCCGAAGCTGCGAGAGGTCACTGGGGCGAGGCTCAGACCAAGGAGGCTGCGCCCGGCCAGAGCTTCCCAGCTCGGCCTCACTTTGGAGTTCCTGGGGCGCTCTGGCTTCACCAGGCACAGGCCCCTTTAGGCGCTTCAGGTTCTGGCCGGTTGCAGAAAAGCGGACAAGTTGGCAGACAGAGCTGACCCGCACATGGAATCCACGAGGCCCCTTTGGTTCAACATGACGAGTTGATGCATTGTCTTCCTGCGGCACCGGCTCAAGATCCCCGAGGCATGTGCAGTCGAAGCCCCTCCGATAGCCATGCCACCGGGTCCATCTGAACCGTGATCCGATTACGCAGTTCCAGGCTATGACCGTGCTGCAGCCCAGGCCACAAGGAAACATATGCGTCATGATGCATCATGGGTCCAGAGATGGAATCTTGTCTCTGCGCTAGGTGGATATTGCCCTTGTGCTTGCGGCTGGCGTGGGCCAACTCTTCATGTGCAGGAGGCGTGCTGTTTGGCACGTGCACCTTTCCGTGCAGAGCTTTGTGTGTATCTCAAGGCGTCAGGGCGGTTTTGGTTCCCACGTTCACTTGCATGAAGAACATGAGGTCTCAATGCCTTGAGTCTCAGCCCAGTCTTATCTTTGGCCCCCCTTTTTTTTGGGGGCGGAAGGGGATGACATGCATAGATCACCTATTTGTGCCACACATGGGTATGGGTCAAAATGAAACCACCAGAAAACCGCAGGTTGTAGTCCATGCTTCCACTCACCAGGGCAACCCATTTTGGGGTTACCATCTATTTTCGACGTGTTGCAGCCCCTTTTGTTTGCAAGCCGCTGGTGTGGGAGGATGCTTTCCGATCCGGGCGGAACTGGAGCTGGAGCAGGCAGAGCGCCTGCAGCTCCTGCAGACTCATATCAGCTTCCTGGGCTCTCCTCATGACCAGGCGGGACAGGCCGCCAGGTGAAGACGTTGCGCGAGCTGAGTGTCATTTTAAGGTGCATGGGTCAAACCCAGATACATCCAAATACCCTTTTTTGGGGTCAGGCATGGGTCAAGGCCCAGATATCCAGATACCCTTTCTGTGGGGTCACCTGGTCACCCCCCATGTGCGCTTGGTCCATTTGCGGGAAGCGGCGCCCGAGCCGAGGACCCTGCAGTCATACTTCCGGCGAGGCGATTTGGGGCCAAGACCAAATCGCCCCAGATGCGGCTCGGCGAGAGATTTGAGGAAAAAGCCGCGTTTCGAGCGCAGTTCTCAAAGCTTCGGTCTGTTCGAACAGTTGGGCGTTTCTTTTTTTTGGGCTCCCCGAACAAAATAAAAGGCTGGTGTTCCTTGTGGTTTCCCTTTGAGACACCGTCAAAACCGTGGCCTCAACAAAAGACGAGCCACCCCAGTTGGTTGTGTGGTGCACGCCGGATCCTCTTTGACATCAGGGCGCAGCAGGCCTTCATCCCCGGCACCGCCTTCTTGCTGGGCATGGTGCTGCTGGCCATGAACAAGACAACCTTAGGCCGCCTGAAGAAATACAGACCTGGGCAAGCAAGAAAGATAGACAATGCATATTTATATATATATATGTCTATATCTATATCTATATATATACACATATGTGTATATGTATTCACTCCCCCCAGCATGACGTACCTGTTTGCAAAGCTAAATCTTGAGGCTCTCAAAAACTCAGCCGATACATAAAATATATACACAAATAAGTAAATACATGAGTATATACACATATCTGTCTGTCTACCTGTCCATCTATTCATCCATCCTATCTATCTGTCTATCTATGCATGACTACATACATACACTATATACTTGAATTCGATATGACATCGTCAATTGCCCGCGGCGTTGTTTTGCGAGACTTGGGGATGGTACCATCGTTTGGTCCCACAGGGCATTGGTGGGGGTCCTCAGGCATGCTGGCGGTCTACTTCGCGGGCCAGTCCAGCTTCGCCCTCTACATGAAGCTGGTGCTCTCGGAAGAGACCATCTCGAGAGATCTGAATTTGCGGGGTATGCCCGCTGCTTTCCTTGTCACCGCCATCCAACAGGCGGCGCAAACCTTAATGAACACGTGTTTGAAAGGCGAAAGGGTGCTTAGTCCGGCAGTTGTCCATTATTTTTGTTTTGAGAGGGGGGTGCCCCCAGCGGTGGTTTTTTTTGGGGTTTTGCCTCAAGCCCTGAGAACAAAACTGCCGCTCACAACATCCCTTTCTGTTTTAAAGGCCGGACCATTCATCAGCTTCCCTTCAATGGGTGTTTGGAAAGGAGGGTTTCCCACAAACCCTCTACAAATCCAAATCCAAACCACCAATCCAAACCTCTGACAGGATACCTGCTTTTTTGGGGTACCCCTAATTTCAATACAAACCCCCACCTTGAGGGATACCCCTCATTTCACCTCAGGGATACCTGAATTCGCGCCTACCTTTCGGCTCACCCGGTAAGGGGCCAGAAAAACATGCGCCGATTTTTCGGGTCACTCACTTTGAAAAGGGGCCCTCGGCCGAGCCGAGCGCTTTTTTTCGCACTTTTCCTTTCGCCTGACGTCTCCGTGTCACCCGGTTAATGCCAGGTGGTGGCCTTCATTTCGCTGCTTGACTGCTAAGTTGGATCTTCAGACTTGAACATTCTTTCACTTTTTGGGAAACGTTGTGGGGTTATCATCCACTACACCCAGAAAAAGCGAGCAACTTTTTGCAGAGAAGTCAACCAAGGCTGGGCGTGGCCATGGCAGCGGTCTACTTCCTCGGGACGCCCTACGTGCCGCGCAAGCTCCGCAGCCTCCGGGAAGTGGCTGCGGTGCTCTTCTTCGCCTTCGCGGTGGCGGTGAATATCGGCCCCTGGGACGGGGATGGATAGGAGCCGCCGCGGCCTGCTTTCTTTAAGTTCGCCGTAAATGGAAAGAAACTAACAAATGACTGTTTGAAATAACTGACTCTATACGTAAAAAGATGGGAAAATAGAAACATCAATGCAATAACTAGATATACAAATGCATAGGTACTAAAACAAATAAAGCTTAGGTGACATCCCCAACAGCATGCGGTGCTCTTTTTAGTGCTCGCACCACCCCGCGGCCCTCGCATACCCGCGTGGAACCCTCGTCGGAACCCTGGTGGAACCCTGGTGGAACCTTACCTCAGGGCCGCCCCAGACCACCCCGGAGCCTATCTGGGCTGAGACCCCAAAGCTTTCAGCTGTTGGGGAACAAATAAACAAGTTAGATTTCAAATACATTACTCTATCAAAGAAGTTTAGTTAGAAAACTTCGGTAATACGAAAAGTAGAGTTAGACATGCGCAAGTAGAGTTACACATGCGCAACACGCGAAGGGTACCCCTGTTCAGCGCTGTAATGCTCGCGCAGAGGTTTTAGGAGGTCAGTTGTGCGCGGCAGGCGCAGCACTTTGGCAACCTAAGGTACAGATTTCGTGGCAGGCGCGGCACTTTCGCAAGGTCAGGTGATAGATAGATAGATAGATAGATAGATAGATAGATAGATCAAATGGAGAGAGAGAGAGAGAAAGAGAAAGAGAAAGAGAAAGAGAATTAAAAAGAAAGAAATACAGACAGAAAGAAAGAAAGAAAGAAAGAAAGAAAGAAAGAGAGAGAGAGAGAGAGAGAGAGAGAGCGAGAGAGAGAGAGAGAGACAGAAAGAAAAAAAGAAATAGAGAAATAAATAAAAGAAAGAAAGAAAGAAATAAGGAAAGACAGAAAAACAATAAAGAGAGAACAAAATAAAGATAAATAAAAAGAAGGAAATACAGAAAGAAAAAAAGAAAGAAAGAAAGAAAGAAAGAACGAAATCGATAAATACAGAAAGAAAGAAAGAAAGAAAGAAAGAAAGAAAGAAAGAACGAAAGAAAGAAAGAAAGAAAGAAAGAAAGAAAGACAGACAGAAAGAAAGAAAGAAAGAAAGGAAGAAAGGAAGAAAGGAAGAAAGAAAGAAAGAAATAAATAAGGAAAGAAAGAAAGAAAGAAAGGAAGAAAGGAAGAAAGACATACAGAAATCAACAAAGAAAGAAAGAAACATATATAAACAGATAGAGAGAGAAAGAGAAAGAAAGAAAGAAAGAAAGAAAGAAGGAAATAAACACATGCCAAGCTCTTCTTATAGGCTCTTTTCTCGCTTTAGAAACTTCCGCCCACCGGCTCTGCCGGCTCTACTGGCATAGATTTCAGTGTCAACGTGCAAAGACATTGGAGACCTTGGCCTGCAGGCAGGCGCCTTGATTCATTGATTGCCTTCTAGGCAAACTTTCCCGGCATCACCCAACGTTTTTGTGGTTTCCGGTTGGTTTCAAGCTTTCCCTGCAAAGGTTGTGTCTTGTTTGCGCTTATGTTCAGGATTGAACAACTTCAGCATGTCCTTGCTGCCGGTGTCCTTGAACATGGTCATCCGGTCTTGCATCCCTCTGGTGACGCTAGTTCTGCAGCAGATCGCGCATAAGCTGGGGCTTATCACGGCTGCGCCTGCTACCGTGTGGGACGAGACTCGTCGCAATTGGCCAATTGGGTCCATGCGCCTCTGGAAATTTCACAACATGTCCGAGACAAGGGTCAACAGGTTCTGATGTAAGTGTTGGCCTGTTTTGGACCGGCATCTTATTGATATTGAGTGAGTTCGATGTACTGATCCCTTTGGCAGGCTCCCATGTACCAAAGGGCAGGAGTGAGGGTGCGGGGGGTGCCGATGTGCAACTGGTGGTGTTTGCGCGCGGTGCTGGTGCAGCGTGCCGGCGCAGGGGTGATTATCATGCACTGCTCGGATGTTGGTGCAGGGTGCATTGTGGCACAAACCCATGTTAATCGGCGGAGTATTTTGCTGAGGTGCTGAGGAACCGAATCCTCTAAATCAGCTGGCAAAAGCTTATTTCTTGACTGCTGGCTTCCAGTTAAACCCCCCACCAAAAGGTGGGGTGCTCCCACCAATAAACATGGACCATTTTCCTCTCACAGCGCCTAACATCGAACGATTCCGGCTGTTAATTGGTGGGAGGTTAGCGCGATTTCGGGCCCTCCACCTCCCGCTCCGACTGGGCAGCCGAAAGGATGCCCCTATATGGTTCCAACCACATGATTCCCCAACGTAAATTTACCAACCAACCTTCTGGTTTCAACCACGTGTTTCCACCTGACGCGGATTTTTCAGGGAAAACCCGCCACCATCCACCACCTGCCTCCTCTCCCCGCCTCAGGCGCAATCAATGGTTTCAACATGTGTCAAGCACATGTTTTCAGTAAGTGCGATTTTTCTGGATTGCGCAACCCTTCGCCATTATTATGTCTCCTCTCCTCAATCAGGTGCTGCTCATGTCCGCCGGGGTGTCCTGTGCGGCCTTGAGCGCCCTCGCGGAGAGCGAGGGCGCGGGCCCCGGCGCCAACGAGCATCTCACCCTGGGCCCCTCGGACAAAAGCGGAGCCAAGAGTGCTGGAAGGGACGTGGTCGCACTAGACCTGGGGCTGCTGGCTGCGGCTGAAAATGCAAGAGCTAGATCCCCCAGCTAGGTGCCCTTTCTCACCCACTTGTTTGGTTTTTGGGTTCCCCTACTAAAATAGGCAACAGAAAAAGGTGTGCCGTGGTACCCAAATTCTGACCTCTCAAATCTGGAGGACCTAGAAATGAAAGCGCTGGGTTGCAACTGCCTGGTAGTCCAAGGGCTCCTTCTTGAGCCCAGGGTTTCCGAGCCCAGGGTCCGTTTTTGGAAAGGTGGGGCTCGCCACCAGCGGTTCAGAACAACTTTTCAGGGGGAAATCCAGAGTTTCCCAACCCGGGGGTTCTCCATTTTTTATTGGGGGGAAACGAAGCACTGGGGTTTTCTGTCTGGGCTCAAACCGTGGAACCCTGAAACCGAACAGGCCAGTCACTGACTTGCGCCCCCTCCCACGATGCGACAAAAACTATTTGTAGCAGTTGGCCAGTGGGATGGATGAAGCCCGATGAACACTGCTTGATAAACCGAAGTGGATGTTGTTCAGTGGCGCTGGCAGGGGGTTGTAAGAGGAAACTGATCGGGGGGGGGGGGTCCTGTTTAAGAGGAGGTCCTTCACTGTTTGGGGAAACGCCCAAGTAACCCACCTGGTTGATGAACCCGACTTACTCCAATACCAGCGAGGGGCTGATTCATTGAAGATGTGGACATGTGACCACGTTGGTAAATGCGCTGGGAACATAATTGAAACACATCCTCTTCGAGGTGTGCGCGAACTCGGCTTTGAGTTGTCCACCAGGCTTGCCTGTTGCCAAAGTAGATCTCTTGAAAAGGCAACATTGAGCCATCCCCCTGTCTTCTCGGCGAATTTGTTGCTTTGGCTGCTGTTTTTTCTTCTTGAGTGGCGTACCTATGTACTTTCGTAAGCATCTTTCGGTCGCGGAAGAAATATCGCACCTGAATCGTTGCAGGCATTTTCATGTGCTTCCTGGGTGATGTCGCCGCAGCCACCACGCTGATTCTGGCGGCAGCCTTCAACACGACTCTGCAACCGCCGCTGTCTCCCTTGGATACGAGCCTTGGCATTTGGAGCATGCAGCCGACGTGATGGTTTTGTCCACTTGGGTCATCTTGGGTCATCTTGGCTCAACAGTCATCAATAGATGTCCACGTTGTCCTGAGTTGTGCCAGTTAACACGGAGCGTGTCAAGGTTAGAATTCCCAATTCCCCTTCACTCGTGTTTATAAGAAAATATGGGGCATCCCAAGCGGCTTCCTGTTGGCTCGGATCGGGCAAATTGGCGCGCTACTTGGCGAGTCACTCATTCCTGTTCGCTCGGATCGGATGGTTGCTGTCACACTTCTCTGAAAGGGACCCCTCAAACACCCCCCCCAAAAAAAAATGAAAGAAAGAAAGAAAAACAACAACCCAAAAACATAAAATCAATCATATGTTGGAAAAGACCAAGAAGAAAGACCATTTTGGGAGGTCTTTGGGGGGTCCTCACAAAGAATTTTTCTGGTGGCGTCAACAAACGGCGCTTTCAGGGTCTTCTACACGGCCCTGCCCTGCGCCTTGGTGCTTCTCCCGGCCTCGCTCTACGCCTCCCACCCCGTAGATTGGCCCGACGTGGGCCAGCTCACGGACTGGGAGGCCGGTGGTGTTTTTGGTTTCCCGGGGAAAAAACCCCGGAGAAAGAGAAACAATAATAAGAATAATAATAATGTAATAATAATAATATTAATAATAATAATAGTATGTGTTTTTTTTTTTTAAGGAAGGAGAAAACAAAAACGGGACTCGACTCGGGCGGCGGAAGTTCCTTCTCGAACATTTTGGTTTTCGTCTGGAAAGGGGGGGGGCGCGGTTTTTGGATTGGGCGCGGTTTTTGGATTGGGGAATGTGCTCTGGGGAACATGTCGCTGCTTATGCTTTTCTTCTCACAGGAAAACAGAAGCACAACTGCAGCATAACTCCCAAGCATCCCCTGCGAATGTGTTTTTTGCCATTGGTATGGTTTTGTCTGGGAAGGGGCGGGCGGGGGGTTTCGTTGCTTTGGGGCATGTGCTTGAAATGTCCGAGAAGTACTTGAGTCCTTGACTAATCTGCTGAAGTGGGCGGGTTCGTGGCGGAATGTTGTTGAAGTGTGCTGTACTTTGCGGACCCGCGGTGGTCATCTTTCTGTCCATTCCAGCCCCTGGGCTTTTCCGGCGGATGGCCGTGGGAGGTGTACCAGACAGTTCACCGGTTCAGTCCTGGCACGATCTTCCTGGTGATTTTCTCCGGCATCGTGTCAGCCGGCTACAACTTCATCCAATACACGGTGGTTCAAACACTCTCGGCATCTTGGCCCATTGATTTCAGTGGCGTGCTGCCAACAAAGAAAGGCAGCTCCGTTTTTTGTTTTTTTCTCCGGTGCAAGCCGAGAAGGCCGGTTTCTGCTCCCCTCCCCCCCCCCCCCCGTTTCTTCGCGCAGATCGATCCGAGGCCAGCCACGCCGCGTTCGCGGGGAACTTCAACAAGGCGGCCACCATCTCGCTGTCGATGTTTCTGGGCCTGGAGGCGTTGCCGCGGGGCACCTGGAGTTCGGTCATGGTGCTGGGGGTGTCCGGCAACATTCTGGCCTTCAGCACCTGGAGCTACCTGCAGTCCGCGCGGGCAAGCGCGAAGGCGTCGAGTGCCAGGGAGCCTCTGGCCGAAAAGGCTTGAGTAGATGAGTAGATGACTCCCTTGGGAGGGCAACTGGAAGGTCGGGGAAATTCCGGTTTTCCCATCTGGCCGGAAAGGTCTTCCCATCGCCAATTGTCATGGACAAAAGGCCCGGTGCTGTTTGTCAAGGTGTCAGGCAGGCGAAGGCGCTGCATGATTCACAAGGCTGGAGCTTGTCCAATGCCAGCCCGGTCGCAGCCGAGCAGCTCTGGAACCCCAAGCGCCCAGCAGGCATCCCCGAGCATTCGGAAGCATGGCGTTCGAGAGGACTGGGGTCTCACGATATGATACGGTCGCGACCATAGGTGTCCTTTTTGGTTGGTTTTCGTAAAAATAATAATAACAGAGGGCCCTGGTTTACCTGGTGGCTCAATCATCTACCAGGGCCATCCATTTTCCAAAAAGGACACCTATGGTGGCGACCTCCGTGTGATTAATCAGGTTTCGCCTGAGCCTCGCAATGGAAGCTGGAATTCACGTCCCCTTGGAAGGAATAAGTCATAGCATGCAGCTGAACTGCAGTTCACCGGTCTGTGTCACTGGATTGACCTGCGAGGACCTATGACTATGCCTTCATGGACATGGACCAGAAGGCAGTTGTGCGACCATTCGTTTAACAAGGACCTGTGGTTTTTACCGGAGCTGTCACCGTCTCCATTCCGCAGCGACGGGCAGGTGGTAACTATGTGGTTTTCTTTGGAACAGGTCGCCCTTGGTTGGGGTTGAAGATTCCGCCAAAACGTGCAGAAGAGTTTTGGTTGTTGGCACAACTCCCCTCATGTCGGTATGCGAAGGGCATGATGCAACCGGAACGAGTTGGAGCCCCAAAATTGCGGGTGTTCCTTTCGGCTTCCCCTAGAATCAAGCTGGAAAGGGGATCGCCTCTCAGATCATGCATGGAACCTGTCGCCATCCCTGAAAGCAAGCCTTCCTTTTGGGCGGACTTGTTTGCGACGTTGGAGCCTCCAAAAACAACCCACCAGCACATGGGTCAAATTTTAAGCCAGGATTATGGTCCCAGGGCTGACTTCCCCAGTCTCTCCCTCCCCAACGAAAACGACTCACTCGGGGCTCGGGTTGGTCGGCCAACTTCCGAGCCAAATCTCCCAGAAACCACACCCGAGTGATTGTGTCCTCAAGTTCATGGGAGTGGAAACCATAGTGATGAGAGAATCCAAGGGATCCCCACCTGGATTCCCACTTCCATTTGCTGAAACGAATATTTTCCCGTTTTTTTCCCTGGTTTCAAAGGGAATTCTGGACATCTTTTCTCTATTTTTTTCCAGACGAAAAAGCAAATGGACTGTTTGTGGACAGTTTGTTAGTTTGTGGGAGTGGAAACCCATAGAGCTTCAGAGAGACACCAAAAGTCCCCACCCACCTGGATTCACACCTCCATTTGCTTAAGAATGTTGGTTTTACAGGGAAATCATCGCTACTGGACTTCCTTTCCCTTAGTTTTTTGGTTTTTACAGGGAATCTATCACTACCTAGTCACTACTTGAAATCTGTTCCCTCATTTTTTGCCACCTCCATTTCCTTAAGAATGTTGGTTTTAAAGGGAAGCTCATCACTACTGGACTTCCTTTCCCTTTTTTTCCACTACTTGAAACCTTTTCCCTCATTTTTTGCCACCTCCATTTCCTTGAGAATGTTGGTTTTAAAGGGAAACTCATCACTACTGGACTTCCTTTCCCTTTTTTCCACTACTTGAAACCTTTTCCCTCATTTTTTGCCACCTCCATTTCCTTAAGAATGTTGGTTTTAAAGGGAAACTCATCACTACTGGACTTCCTTTCCTTTTTTTCCCACTGCTTGAAACCTTTTCCCTCATTTTTTGCCACCTCCATTTCCTTAAGAATGTCGGTTTTAAAGGGAAGCTCATCACTACTGGACTTCCTTTCCCTTTTTTTCCACTACTTGAAACCTGTTCCCTCATTTTTTGCCACCTCCATTTCCTTAAGAATGTTGGTTTTACAGGGAAGCTCATCACTACTGGACTTCCTTTCCCGTTTTTCCACTACTTCAAACCTTTTCCCTCATTTTTTGCCACCTCCATTTCCTTTCGAATGTTGGTTTTAAAGGGAAGCTCATCACTACTGGACTTCCTTTCCCTTTTTTGTCACTGCTTGAAACCTGTTCCTTCATTTCTTGCCACCTCCATTTCCTTAAGAATGTTGGTTTTAAAGGGAAACTCATCACTACTGGACTTCCTTTCCCTTTTTTTCCCACTACTTGAAATCTGCTTTCTCATTTTTTGCCACCTCCATTTCCTTAAGAATGTTGGTTTTACAGGGAAGCTCATCACTACTGGACTTCCTTTCCCTTTTTTTTCCCACTACTTGAAACCTTTTCCCTCATTTTTTGCCACCTCCATTTCCTTAAGAATGTTGGTTTTACAGGGAAGCTCATCACTACTGGACTTCCTTTCCCTTTTTTTTCCACTACTTGAAACCTTTTCCCTCAGTTTTTGCCACCTCCATTTCCTTAAGAATGTTGGTTTTAAAGGGAAGCTCATCACTACTAGACTTCCTTTCCCTTTTTTGTCACTGCTTGAAACCTTTTCCCTCATTTTTTGCCACCTCCATTTCCTTAAGAATGTTGGTTTTAAAGGGAAGCTCATCACTACTGGACTTCCTTTCCCTTTTTTTCCCACTACTTGAAGCCTTTTCACTCAGTTTTTGCCACCTCCATTTTCTTAAGAATGTTGGTTTTAACGGGAAGCTCATCACTACTGGACTTCCTTTCCCTTTTTTTCCACTACTTGAAATCTGTTTTCTCATTTTTTGCCACCTCCATTTCCTTAAGAATGTTGGTTTTAAAGGGAAGCTCATCACTACTGGACTTCCTTTCCCTTTTTTTTTCCACTACTTGAAACCTTTTCCCTCAGTTTTTGCCACCTCCATTTCCTTAAGAATGTTGGTTTTACAGGGAAGCTCATCACTACTGGACTTCCTTTCCCTTTTTTTTCCACTACTTGAAACATGTTTCCTTATTTTTTGCTACGCAAGAAGCAAAATGGCTGCCCAGAAACCCCGCGCCGCGCTCCCCGCGCTCCCCGCGTCGATCGCCTCGAGGCCTCGGTGCTGGCGCTGCTCCGCGCCGCCGCGGAGGCGGAGCTGGACACGGAGGACGCGCGGTGCAAGCTCTGCCCGGCGCTCGGCCCGTTTTTTTTTGGTCCTCACTTCCTGAGTTCATGAACTTTAAACTTTTTGGGATGACCATTTTAGTGGCAAATATAAAGTTTGGACTTTTTTTGGGCCATCCACTCAGCCAGTGGTCCGATCCGTGGCCGGGATAATTAGGTCGGGATCCAGTAAACAGCGAAATTCGGTGGAATTCGGGGAGTCGGGGTTTATTTTTCGGAGAGTCCGGCGAGAGGCAGGGGAGTTTGGGGGTCGGCGGCGGCCGCTCTTAACTTTGGAAGGGTCGGGAGGTTTTGCCAGAGAGTCCTTGGCTTCCCGCGCCTTGTCAATCAAGCGGCGGGAAGCCAAGTGGAGGGTTTTTATGTGAGACATGTGGATGGTACCCCCAGCCCGAAAATGGAATTGGGAGAGGGTGATTTCTGGAGATCTCCATTTATGGTTCCATTTTCCCTTTATGGGGAAGACGAGAGAAATGGAATTAGGGAACCCCCCCACCCCCTGGCGAGAGGCAGGGGATTTTGGGGGGTTCGCTTTCTTTGTTTCCATTTGGTTAAGATGTTTTTTTCTTTTCCCCTGTTGGTTTTAAAGGGAATCGATTTCACTACTGGATATATTGCTATTTGTCCAGGGGACTTAAGCAAATGGAGGTTTGGAAGGGTCGGTATTATTCAGAGAGTGTCCGGAGGAAGAGTAGTTCTTTTAGTGGAAGATCCGCACCTTCTCTTTGGTGGGAGGGTGGTTTTTTTTCTCCCCCACCCACCAGGAGAAGTTAAAAGGAAAGGTGGAGCGGCAGGGAAATCAGCCGAAATCAGGCTTCAAGGTTCCAGGATAACAGAGATCGACACAAAGCGGTGTCATCTTGGGGTTCTGTTTCCGGATACTGAACCCATGGACCTTCACGGGTACACAAAGGACTCGGATGGCAATTGCACCAATGGATTGTTGGCGCTTAGGATGGGTTTTTCTGTGTGCCATGATCCATGATTTGCCTTCCATCGTGTTGCCTCCTTCCGGGGAGCTGCCATGTTTCATTTTCTGAGGTGAGCTGCCGGATTTCAACCCCATGGCGGCCTTTCGCGCAGTGCAAGGGTCCAGCCACAAAGGACGGCGGACGGCCCGCTGTGCGCCCCAAGCACCAGCACGCTCCAACAGTCCGTTTTATGAACCGCTTGGGATTTGGTGGGGTGACAGTTGAATCGAAGCCCATACCTGTTGATCCGTGGAATTCCTGGGCCTTGGGAAGGCATTGGGAGACTTTTGCTGATGGGTTTGTAAAAGTCCCACTCTCAGAGTTGTTCTGAGAGCAGGTCCGCCCCGAACAGGTCATGGAAAGGAACCTAGCAATGTCCCTTGAAATCAGGGGCGCCATCCCCGCTCTTTGCAAAAAGCCGGAACAAAATCACGTAAAATTCGTGGCGACAAACCCCAGTCGGCGATAGTGTCTCAGGATCTTGTCCTGAGCGGCTTTCCTTTGCAGGCAGCCCAGGAGGGCCCATTGAAAATTCCTTGACTAGGTCCCCCAGTAGTGCCCTTTTACCCTTTTTTGGGCTTTTTGGGTTCCCCTACTAAAGTAGACTACAGAAAAAGGGGTACCCTTATGCTAGGATTTAGTAGATGGGATCTTTCTTGGTTCCCAGTCCCCAAACACACCCTCGGGTTTCTTTCGGATTCCTTTGTGGGTGGCGCAGGATGGATGAGCGCCAGCGATCTCCACTACTGGCTCTCCTCGCAGCCCCATCCAGTGGCAAGCACCACGGCGCCAGCTTGCGAAAAGAAAAATCGTGGCGGTGGCGAATGTTGACCCCACATGAATCAACCCCAGTTTATTCATAGGGGGGTGTTCCCATCCAAAAGCACACATTTTTGTTTAAAAAAGTCAACCCCAGTTTGTTGGTAGGGGGGGTGTTCCCCTCCAAAAGTGGTCTGACTCCCCACTAAGCCCAGTTGGACACCCCCCCAAAAAATAACACTGGCCATTGCAAGTCTGCATGTCCATTGCTCTTACCCCGCCCAAGCTGGATTTGTTTTGCTTGCCAAGGCTACAAGCTGGAAGATGTGCTTGCAGCCGTCCGCCTGCGCACCGGATCCATGGAGATCTTTCCAGAGGACCTAGGAAAACACAAGCAGAGGCCGCCGACAGGTCAACGAGTTCACCAACCAATCCATCCAACTGGTTTCCTTCTTTCTGGAATCCCCCAAAGCGGTTCATTCCATTTCTCATTTTTCACCCAAGTCGCACCAGCAAGCCTTTGGTGCATTTTGCCAAGGGATGTTGGGACTGAATATATGTTTGCCAACGAAGGGGTTTTCCGTATTAAACCACTAAAAGTTTTTAACTTTTAGCAGGGAAGCAGAAAGCAACCAAGTATTTACACGCAGTTACATCCAATCACGTCTAAGGATATCTAGTTGCATCCACCCACATCAGATTATATCACTCAAGGTCATTGGTATGTGGCTAAGTGACGAAGTAGCTGGCTGGGGGCTGAGCGAAGTACCTTTGCTGGGAAGTCATATGAAGTCATTTCTTTCGGAGCAGTCATCCTGCGCCGGTATGGGTGCATGGCAGTCTCCACGGAGCGTGGGATGCTTTCAGGAGCGGGGGCCATCTTGGGGCACGGCGAATCACACGTAAAACAAGTAGAGACCAAGATCAATCTTTTTGAAACAAACGAAAGTGATTTTCGGCGTGGGTGGGAACCCTGTGCTATCACAGAGACGGTTATTTCGCTTTCGCCCGAAGATCGATCTTAGTGTCAACAGAAACATCGGTTATGGCCGTTTCTCTTTCTCGGCTTTTTTCTTGGTGGTTTGCTGTCCCGTTTACCCAAAGCGGGTTCAACTCCAAACCAATCTAAACCACCCATCCAAACCAAGGGTTACATTGTTACAGACTCTTTTCACAGACCTGGCAAAACGAACTCCAGCCATCTCCAGGCCGTGTCCGCGCCAACCGCCTGAGAGCATAAGCATAGGTGGCCTTGTTGGTTGGTTTGCTTAAGAAATAGAGGGCCCTGGTCTAGATGGGGCTTATGCCCCATTTACCAGGGACACCCATCGATTTTTCCATAAGGCCACCTATGAGCATAAGCTAAAGCCAGGACTTCGTGCGCATGACCACGCCCAACTTTCGGTCCAGCAGCTGGCTGAAGGAGCGGACGCCCGTGGCTCGATGCGAAGGAGGTTTTATGTGATACATGTGGATGGTATCCCCAGCCCCTTAAAATTGGAATTGGGGAGGAGGGTGATTTCTGGAGATCTCTACTTGTTGTTCCATTTTCCCTTTTATGGGGGAAGACTAGATAAATGGAATTGGGGACCCCCCACCCCCCTCCTCCTGAAGGTAGGGGGGATTGGATGGTATTGTCTTAGGCACCATCGAAGAAACCCCGGTTTCTGATGATTCCCCTGTAATCACACGCGAGCGTTATGGTTTCAACCATGGTTTCAACCTTTTTGAAGGAATTCGTCCATCCACAGTAGTGGCAATCAAGCTTCTGAATGGCCTGAAGTTCCTCAGAGTCACAGAGTCTTCATGTCAAGCCTCTTGAGGGGCCGAGGGAGAAGCCTCTCTGAAGATCCAAATTCCGTGCCATGGTTGGGCAACGCTTCCGGAAGATCAACTTGTGGTTTCCCTTCACTGGATGCCGTGGCAATTTCGGTCCATTTTGTTCTGGAACAGCAGGAGCTCCCCTACTGTTGAGCAAGGTTCTCACCCTCTATGAACCTCGAATCTGTCGCGAACCTGAGGGGCAAGCGTTTGCTTGCAACTGTGGCATGGAAGCTCCCAGGACCTCTTTTGGAAGACGAGGTTCCATTTACGGAGGCCTTCTGGGAGCTTCCATGTTGGCCTGAGGGAGCGTAATGAGGCCGAAACAAAAGGCGGCCCCCCCTTTGGGTTTCCCAACCTTTTGGGCGGCAGGAGCTGGCGCTGAGTCGGGGAGGCGCCATGGAGGTTTACTTCGAGAAGCGCTTGCTGCCGGAGGTGTCGTACCGCTTCTGCCAGCCGGGGCGCCCAGAGTTCTGGGCCACCCGTGACGCGTGACCTCGGACTCGGAGGCCAAATTTTCGGATTTGGTCCACCAAGACTGCCGCATTGCTGGGTATTTTCAAGGCCTGGGACAAAGGGTGGCAGTTTCCACGCCTTTCAATGTTGACCCCCTAGCTTGGTTAAACCCCCGCTGTGACTGAAGGGCCGCAGAAATTTCTACTGCGTTGTGCCGGCTCGACGCGAGGCTGTTCCTGTTGGAGCTCGACTTTGTGAACCGCTTGCGCTTTCATCAAAGGAGCCTGAGACAGGCGGGCTGGCGATTTTTTGGAGCTGACTCAACTTCCATTTTTTTTTGCTGAAAGGAATATGTTTGATTTTCCCCGGTTTTTAAGGGAATCTATCACTACTGGACGCTTTTTTTCCAAGGGTCTGAACCAAATGGAAGTCAAGAAGTACACTCCCTGTAGGCCGCCGTGTCGGGCCACAGTGTCATGAAGTACTTGGATGCGGAGGAAGGGTTCTGCGCAGGCCGGGCGAGAATTGCCCATGCAGTCACGGGGCCAGCGAGTCTGGCTCGCGGGAGCCCAGATTTCAGGGCAGTCTTCCTTTGGGGCAGGCAAACGCCTATCTCAAGCCCATTCATCTCTGTTTTTTGGTGTTCAAGCTCAATGTGGCGAACGTACAGAAGGCAACCGCGCGCTGAATGAGGCTCCTTTTCAGAGCCTCCATGAGCCACACCACTACATGTTTGTGTGTGTGTGTGTGTGTTGTTTCTTGTTGTGTGTTTGCTTGCTTGTTTAGTTGCTTGTTTGTTTGTTTTGTTTGTTTGTTTTGTTTGCTTGTTTGTTTTGCTTGTTTGTTTTGTTTGTTTGTTTTGTTTGCTTGATTGTTTTGTTTGTTTGTTTTGTTTGCTTGGTTGCTTTTGTTTGTTTGTTTGTTTGTTTTGTTTGATTGTTTTGTTTCCTTTTTTTTAAATTGTTTGTTTTGTTTGCTTGTTTGTTTGTTTTGTTTGCTTGTTTGTTTGTTTTGTTTGCTTGTTTTGTTTGTTTGTTTGGTTTGCTTGTTTGCTTGTTTTGTTTGTTTGTTGTGTTTGTTTTTGTTTGTTTGTTTTGTTTGCTTGCTTGCTTGTTTGATTGTTTTGTTTGTTTGTTGGTTTTGTTTGCTTGTTTGTTTTGTTTGTTTGTGTTGTTTGCTTGTTTGCTTGCTTTGTTTGTTTTGTTTGTTTTTTTTGTTTGCTTTTGTTTGCTTGTTTGTTTTGTTTGCTTGTTTGTTGTTTGCTTGTTTGTTTGTTTTGTTTGTTTGTTTGTTTTGTTTGTTGGTTTTGTTTGCTTGTTTGTTTTGTTTGTTGGTTTTGTTTGCTTGATTGTTTTGTTTGTTTGTGTTGTTTGCTTGTTTTCTTGTTTTGTTTGTTTGCTTTTGTTTGTTTGATTGTTTGTTTGTTTTGTTTGTTTGATTTGTTTGCTTGTTTGTTTGTTTTGTTTGCTTGTTTTGTTTGTTTGTTTTGTTTGCTTGTTGGTGTGTTTTGTTTGTTTGTTTTGTTTGCTGGTTTGTTTGTTTTGTTTGTTTGTTTAGTTTGCTTGTTTGTTTGTTTTGTTTGTTTGTTTTGTTTGCTTGTTTGCTTGGTTTGTTTGTTTTTTTGTTTGCTTGTTGGTGTGTTTTGTTTGTTTGTTTAGCTTGCTGGTTTGTTTGTTTTGTTTGTTTGTTTAGTTTGCTTGTTTGTTTGTTTTGTTTGTTTTTTTGTTTGCTTGTTGGTGTGTTTTGTTTGTTTGTTTTGTTTGCTGGTTTGTTTGTTTTGTTTGTTTGTTTAGTTTGCTTGTTTGTTTGTTTTGTTTGTTTGTTTTGTTTGCTTGTTTGCTTGGTTTGTTTGTTTTTTTGTTTGCTTGTTGGTGTGTTTTGTTTGTTTGTTTAGCTTGCTGGTTTGTTTGTTTTGTTTGTTTGTTTAGTTTGCTTGTTTGTTTGTTTTGTTTGTTTTTTTGTTTGCTTGTTGGTGTGTTTTGTTTGTTTGTTTTGTTTGCTGGTTTGTTTGTTTTGTTTGTTTGTTTAGTTTGCATGTGTGTTTGTTTTGTTTGTTTGTTTTGTTTGCTTGTTTGTTTGTTTTGTTTGTTTGTTTGTTTGCCTGTTTGCTTGCTTGTTTGCCGGTTTGCTTGCTTGTTTGCCTGTTTGCTTGCTTGTTTGCCTGTTTGCTTGCTTGTTTGTCTGTTTGCTTGTTTGCCTGTTTGTTTGTTTGCCTGTTTGCTTGCTTGTTTGCCTGGTTGCTTGATTGTGTTTTTTGTTTGCTTGCTTGTTTGCTTGCTTGATTGTTTGTTTGTGTGTTTGTTTATTTGTATTTTTTGTGTGTGTGCTTGTATATTTGCTTTGTTTCTTTGTTTATTCTTTTTTCTTCTTTTGTTTGTGCGTGTGCTTGTCAGTCTGTGTTTGTGTCGTTTGCCTCGTGTTATACGAGGCATGGGCGGCCTGCTGTGCGCCAGCGCCGTGCGGGCGGTGCTGCAGCGGGGGGTCCTGGGCTGCTCCCGGCCCATGGAGCCTCTGCTGTGCGATGCCCTGCTGAAGCGGATCAACCCCACGGACCGCTGGGACTCGAAATCTCGGTGCCTGAGGGTCTTTCGGGAAAAAGGTTGACCCATAAACCCGTCCTAGGGGGGTGTTCCCTCCAAAAGTGGTCTGAATCCAACCACTAAAAGGGGACACCCCTTATTAATCAACCGAGGGTCTTTCTATCCATGGTGCCTCAAGGGCCTCACTTTACTCACTTTCATGGTGGAATTAATTCGATTTTGGTGCCACCATGTCGGGAATAGACGGCTGCGGAGAAGTGGGCGGACGGTTTTGGTCAGTGAGTTGGCCCAGGGTCCAGGGTCCAGGAGTTCGGTCCGCGGCAAGGTGTGCGGTCGAGGATTCAAATCATTTTCAGATGGATCATGGCGAGCTGGGTTCTGAGATTATGTCGGGACTGTGTTCGGAAGCCAAGGGCAGACAAGCGGGGCAAACCTTGTTCGGGCGTTTCCGGCCGCTTCGAGGATGCCGCCTTCTTCCCGGGCGATAATTTGGGCCGGCTGTTGGATCTGGTGGTACCCAACTCCGGTACCTACACCTCCTGGGCGGACCGGTCCTGGGCGGACCGGTCCCTGGACCGCTCCATGGATCGCCTGGACCGCTGGGAGCGCGAGTTCCGGCTCTCCCCCGCCCGGGCCACCAGCCCGGCGCGCCGGGCCTCCAGCCCCGCCCGCAGCCCGGCCCGCAGCCCGGACCGGAGCTTCGACCGGAGCTTCGAGCGGAGCTTCGAGATGTCCCCCAAGACCCCGTCCACGCCGCTGCCGGACTACCTGACGCCGGACCTGCGCCGGAAGAAGCTCTTCGACTCCTGGGCCTCGCCGGTGCGCGCGGCCTACTCGCCCATGTCGGAGCTGTCCACTCAGGACCCGGGCCTGTCCATGGACCGGAGCTTCTTGGACTACCAGTCGCCCACCTCGCCTTACGCAGCTCGGCGCGCGAGTGTCCGGCGCTGCTTCGATGATCGTGCCACACCTGAGGCCTCCGCGCTGCGGGCATCCAGTCCTTTCCGGGCAGGCACGGGCCTCAAGTGAAGTGGGCGAGTCGCACTTCGAGTCTTGAACAGCCTGCCGCAAGTGCGACGGATCTTTACGGATCGCCAGGAAATGTTTGAAACCATGGTTGAAACCATCATTTGTTTTTGTATTTACGGGGGAATCATCATCCTAGGGTTTTGTAGGTGGTTCGAAAAGGTTTTCGCCCACCCACGATGAATCCCGGTCGCCGGTAATCGCTGGGAGGCTCTGCCTCTCCGGGCCCTTCGCCAGCACTGGGCGGCCCCACGCGATCCTCGCTCTTCCTCGGAAGCCGCGCCCTTTGGCGACTTTTAGTGCTTGGAGCCGCTTAACTTGGCGTTTTTCTGGTTTTCTCCCAGCGAATCGTCCGGTTCCTTATGGGTTAATGGTTGCGGTTGCCCAGCGAATCGTCCGGATCTTGAGTTGTTTTTTCCCCCGTTTTGGGCTGGTTTAGTGGTTGGGTTTCCATTCAACCCACTGAAAGTTTAAATTTGTTGCAGGGGATCCGAGGACAGCCCCGTTAAATGGTTGGTCACAAATCCACGCCCAAATGATGTCCAGAGGGTCCCTAAAGACAAACATGACAACAAAAACAATGAGGATGGCATAAAGACTGGTCATGATTCAACACCAATGGTACCATTTTGGGATGGGTGCACCACCCCGTTTTAGTCTATTTTAGTGGGGATTGGGATGTTCACTGGAGGTACGGGGTTTTGACCCATGGCCGCAGTGGCATTGAAGATGTAAAAGTAATTGGCCTCGCCCTGCTTCGCACTGAGGAGCACCACGCCATGCAGCAGCCGCTTGGTGCTTCAGGAATTTCTCGGCAAGTACTGGGGGCAGGAATTTGACCATTTCTGGCAGTTGTCAAAGTCAGAAACTGGGATGGTTTGCGTTTAGCCTACCACTTCGGGGGTGACTTTGATACTGAGCCAGACGTACCCCGCTACGCCCAGGGATGTGCTAGAATCACGGTGGAACGAGCGACAACGAGCTTCGTAAAGCCTCGGCGTGCCCAGGACATTGCAGGTGATGGCCCGCCAGGCCAAGCTGGATTCGCAGGCCCGGATTTGCAGCCTGCTTCTCAGGGCGTGGCGTGCAAGCTTGTCTATCGCGGGAAGCTTTGTAATGAGAAGCCAAGATGAAGAGCACGTGCTGTACGTTCTTGTCATCCATCATTTTGGCCCGCCAACTGGAGAACTGGAAATCAGTGTGCTTGTCTTGCCTCTTTTCTTCTTTTGTTTTGGTGGGGGGGGGGAACCAGTGAACATTGTGATTTTCCTTGTGGCTTTCCCTTTCAAACCACCCAAAACTAGAGGTGCCAACTTTGTTGGCCAAGACAGCGGCTAAGCGCCAGAGAGTCCTGGGCCCAGAGGCTCCTAATTTGAGTCCTGCGGGATAAGCACTTGAGAGAGAGACTAGATCTTCCGGCCAGGTGCCTGTTTTAAGCCCTTTTTTTGGTTGGGAGATTCGGTTCCCCTTCTAAAATAGGCTACAGAAAGAAAATCGGGTGCCCTTATTCTAACCTCTCAAATCTGGAGGACCTAGTCAAAGAACCCGTTTCTGACCCGTTGGTTCCAGCGGGGGCTTTGCGGCAGGTGGAAGACCTGAAGAGTTTGCTGCCCGCCTGCTGCACCACAGAGGAGGTCTTCGCAGAGCTCGACGCCCGGCGAAGCGCTTTCGATTCGAGTCGGCGGGCTTCGGAGTGCTCCTTGCGGGCTCCGTTGAAAGCGGGCGTCCCTTTTTGGGGTGCGTCTTTTTGGTTAGGGGGCCCCCAAAATGAGTGGGTTTCCTCGACTGAAAAACAAAAAATGTTTGAAATCTAAAAACTCAGAACCCAAATGGTTCGGGTCCAAATGGAGTACTCATAGGAGCGTTAGCTGAAACCATCCGGAGATTTGGCTCATGTTCGGGAGTCCCACAGTCCCACGATTGCATGCGATTGGAAGCTGGACGATTGGAAGACCAAGTTCCACGGCCCCACGGAGACTTTGCCAGGTACGTTCGGTGTGAGGGATCGGCGATGGGTCATGAGAGGCGTCTCATCTAAGGACACTTTGAGGGCTAGCTATGTGAGCCTGAGCGACGTGCGCCGCTTCATGTTCAGCCTCTTGGCACAGGCTGCGAATGATAGCTCAACAGCAAACCTGTCCTGATCGGTTTTCATACAATCCGTTTGATGGCCGGGCAGGTTCGCTATTGAACGCGTTTGGGCTTCGTTTGGGGTTGAGCTCAGCACCACTCTACAAAGTCCGGCGCACACACCGCACTCTTGCGACGGACCTTTGAGCTGGAAGGCACCGACGGCCTTTAAAGGAGGTCTGTCTGCACCCCAACGGCACGCCGGACCCCGGACGCTGCAGAATCCAGGGGTTTTCATACGCAGATGGTTTTCATGGTAGTGTTTTCCCGAGCTGCCGCTGGTGGTCACCTTGGCCGCTGGGCCGAGGCTTCGGCTTCACCGTGAAGTACGCCAACTTCTCGGCTCTGGTCAACGAGCTGCACCTCCGCCGCAAGATCTTCACGCGGCACTCGCTGAAAGGCCGACCGCTCGGAGCGCTCGGGTTGGAGCGCCCGGTTGGGGTGACGGGGCCAGGTTTGGCCTCCGAACACTCTAAAGGAATGGAAAACGGCTGCTTGATGTTGCGATGGTTGGTGTTCAGTATTGGGTGTCGTTTCTTCTTCTTTTTTTGCCAGCTTGTCATCACCGTAGGGCTGGATCCGATTGGAGGTTGCGTGGTTGATTAGGCGCCCAACGATGAGGAGTCACACGTAAGCACGGCACCTCCAAAGTTGTGACTCCTTGACGGAGGTGTCCCTTGCAATGCGTAAGGCGCTTAAATCCTACAGGGCCCAAGCATGGGCCGCGCACTCTTGCTCGCGAGTGCGCAGGCTCGCTCATGCTTCCAGACAGCTTGGACTTGCGCGACATCGCCGTGTTGTCTCTGCCGCTGTCCAGTGAGGCTTGCCAGGCCGCTGAGAGTGAGAGATATGGCGGGAGCCGGGAAACGACTGTAAGACAGGCCTTGGCATGTGGGAACATGCCATGTGGCTCAGCTCTTTGCCTTTGAAGGTCTGCAGGCCGGAATGCTAAGTCTGATTTGCAACGCCCCGAGCATTGGTTTCGGAGATAGCGGGTGCCACTTGGCAGGCCGTCATGTCCAGCAGCACCGACGAGGAAGCGAGGTCTGTTCTGTACCTGCTGCTTGCATCGGTGTCATGAAATCCGCCACGCGGATCTTTTCAGTTGCAAGGGAAGCCCTCCTGTTGGACAGTTGGGGATGTAATGGCGGGAAGCAGGCGCAACCCTATAAGTGGCGCGTGTCCTGTTCAGACCCCTAGCAGTCAAGGATTCCCCGAAAGAAACCACCAAGCTTTCGTTTGGGTCTGTCCAGACTGGTGGCTTTCCTTTTGGTGTCCCTTTAAAACCAACCAAAAAGGGTACCCGCAAAACGAATCATCCCCATGAGTCCATATGAGGCATTCAGATCAAACCCAGATCGTGGGAAGTCCCTCAAAACATATGCCGACTCATCCTTCTGAGTCCGTATGAGTGATTACCACAAAAGGGAAACCTAGATTTCGGGAGGTCCCTCAAAAAAAAGAAGACGCTGCTTCCATGTTTTTTTTCCGCAGACGCCTACCCGAGGCTGCGCACTTCGGAAGCCTGCCCTGGCTGCGGCACGCGGGCCCAGCGCAGTGCCGACGCCGCGGGCTGCCCCAGCGTCACGTGCCCGGTGTGCCGGACCGGCTCGACGACTCCCACGCGCGAATGGATCGCAGGGTCATGCGCCCGGAAAGGTTTTGGATGGTTTTGGGGGGAACTGCCCAACGCCGACCTTTAAACTTTGCAGGTGTCCCTTTTTGGGTTCACTTTTAGTCAAGGATCCAAAAGGTTGATCTTGTATGTCCAGCTCCTGTGGGAAGCGAGGGTTGGGTTTTAGAACCCTTAACATTCATCCAGCAAGCTTTGCGGTGCATGTTGAAAGGCATCGGGACTCACCAGCCTTTGCAGGACACCGTTCAGGTGCTACCACGTCGCAGGCGACCGTCCCGAACCCAGCAACTTGGCAAATGCGGCATTGCCACAACGGCCTCATTCGCTTCTTGAACCTAGGCTATCCACTGACAGCGACCGCCAAGCCGCTTGGATGCATCTCTTGTCAAGTTTGGCTCGCGGTTGATTCTTGCACGGGCCTGTGGGAAACGGAGCCCACTTCTGTGATACAACAAAAAATTAAGGCTTCTCAAAGTCGAACCCTCCCATAATTATAGGGGGAGATTCCCAACAGTAGCGCAGAAGTGGACAAAACTTTGAGTGCTCAACCCCAACCCGGTTCTTGCATCTATTCTTGGTCATGTTCTTCCAAAGGTCCCATGAAAGGTCCCGCAGGTTCAGAGACGGTCCGAGACAAGCCTTACAGCCCTCGCCTCGCTCAAAGGAATCACCTCTACCGCCTCTTCGGGGCCGCCCTGGAGGCCGCTGAGGAGCTGGAGCGGGACCGCCGCGATCTCGCCGCCTTCCTCTCCCACGAGCGGCTCAGAGAGAAACGGGGGAAGTCGATTCCCCGATTTCTCATGTTCCCCCCCCCCCCGATGGCATGGATCCTAAGCTACATGAAAATCCCCCTGGCACCATGCCGCTAATCTTGCGAAAATCATGTTCCCCCTCTTTATTAGAAGTTAGAACCCCAAGAGTTGTTTCAGCTATCTGGGGAACAACAACACATGCAGGGCCACATGCCCGCATCTCGCAGCTCAGGATTTGCGGGCTTTGCGACGTCTTTGCGGCTTTGGCTTCGGGACGTGACAGCTCCTTACTTGGCATTGGCATCGGGGGCTGTTTGCTGCAGCGCCACCTGTGCGGAATCAGAAGCTTTCTTGCCTAAAGCCGACCTTTGGATCTTCTAGCTCCCCCTTGGTCATGTCTTTCGTCACCCAGCAGGTCCACTTTCTATGTTGGTGTCCTTTGAGCAACTGAGAGAGCGCATTATCTTGCCTAAAGCCGACCTTTGGACCTTCTAGCTTTCCCTTCTTGGACATGCGTGGCTCGTCATGGACCCAGAAGGATAACCTTGTTGTGTGTTTGGTCCTTTGGGCACCTGAGAGAGCATGTAACGTGGCATCAAGCCGACACGCCGGGAAGGCTTGCACAGGGGCTTGCATGCGCGCTCGTGCAGGGCCACGCTGCCAGCACACTTGCGCAGAGCAAAGGCTCTCTTTTCACATACGAGCCTCATGACTTCTCAGGGTTTCCAATGGTTCCCTTTTCTCTCTGCGCATCACCGAGGTTCCTTGTGTAACGCTGAAAGTTTATATATAGAGATATAATCTATATGTGTATTTATTGAGTTTATGCATTCATTCATCATTCATTCATTCGTTCGTTCGTTCGTTCGTGCATTCATTCACTCACTCACTCACTCACTCACTCACACACACACATACACACACACACACACACATATATATATGTATATATTAGTGTGTGTCGGCTGGTGTCCTTTTTGCTACCCCCACCCCCCCTCGACCCTAGAAAGCACCCGGGAGCCTTTGGCCGCGCGCCCGAGGCTTGGGCTTCTCCCAAGCGGACCTCCGCCGTGCCTTCGCCACCCAGGGCCTGCCGACCCCGCCGGGAGAGCAGTGGGACCTCCTGCGGCTCAGCGGAAGTGGCAATTTCCCACGGGACCAAGAGGAGGTTTTGACGCAAGCGTGATATATTTCCCCTTCTCCCTCCTTGGCTTACATGCAAATTTAACTGCCTTACAAAGCACACACTGCTTCATGCCTGATTTAATACAGGTAAGAGTGCGGGGACCACGAGGAACACCGAAATGAGCAGCTGAGTAGCTGGGACCTCGCGGTGAATGACCGAAATGCTTGTTAATAATGAAAACCAGATTCGGACATGGCCAATGGGACTTGATGCGACGGGAAGGTGTCAGCGTTCGAAGTTTTGCTTCATTCCATGCACGTTTCCTTTTGGGGTTGGACACATTGGAATTCGGTTGTCTGTGGGGTTGAGGGGGTTGTAGGAGCTGGTGTGTTGAACGTGCTGGAAAAGCGCGGGTGTTGGAACAGACTTTTTTCCAGGTAGGGGTCCCGGAGTTTACACTTTAGGTGAAGGCTGAAATGGAATTCGGGGAGGGGGTGACCCCGGAATTCCATGAATGGTGCTATGTTCCTTTTTATGGGGAAGACTAGGGAATTGCAGGAGCCCCCACCCCCCCTCCCCAGCAAGGTAAGGGGGATGAGACATGTAGCTTCCACATCTACAGTGCAATGCCTGCAGCACAGCAGTTGCAGTAATGGAGTGGTCTTGCATGGCTGAGTTGTCATGCCCCCCCTGGTATTCACTCGAGTTGCAATGCGTTAAGAGAGATAATCCGGTTTTCTTCCACGGAGACGCGTGCCGAACGCATACGTCACATGTCTCACGAGTCACATGTCTCTCCGCGTCGGTCACCTGAGGTGGCGCAGATTTGCCGCGGCCGACTCCAGCACCGTGACCTTTTTGGACTTCAAAAGCCAGCTGCAACCTTTTCTTTGAAAAGGCGATCTCCGCCAGCGCAGACAGAAGGGGAAGCAGTGCGAGACAGGCAGAAGGGGAAGCTGCCCCATTTCCATTCTTTCCAGGGATCCTTCTGTTCAGGAACCACCAAAGACCCGGGGAAACAACTGTTTTTTTTAGAAAAGAGCGATGCTTGAAAAGAATTGGCGCCCAAACCCTAGAACAGATTTCAGATCACTTGGGCCAATGGGCAAAGTAAAGCAGCAGATTGGCTCAAGGCCCCAGAAGCCAATTCCAAGTCAGAAAGGATGGTCCTTGACATGCGCTTGACCCTTGGTGACTGCAGGCCTGTGGAACCGCATCGGCTGAGCTCGCGCGGTTCGGGACAGAGCGAAAGGCCACTGAAGAGCAAGCACTTACCGCTGCTGCAAACTTGTGTATGTGGCTTTGCTGGCACCTCTTGCTACAGTATAACAGCCCTGCAAGCCACACCAAAATTCCAAACGTCCAAAAGCCCAAGGCTCTTCCACACGACAGGCCAAGCTTTTTTGGCGTGGCTTCTCTGTACTTTGCTTTTTCCTTGGCCCTCAAGTCGGAGACCGGTCCGAGCGACGCGAGCGACTGCGCCGGCTTGAGGCTGTCGGTTTTAAGCCTCCCGCAGGCCTCAGAGGCTTCAAAGCGCCGGATGGCATGGCACTGACTCTCTCAGCCGCTCTGGAAGCAGAGCAGGTCGAGGAGCACAAAGCGTGAAAGCTGGTTGGATCTTTTGGCTGGAGTTTGTTGGTTGAATCTAAGGGTTTTCCATTGCGCCCAAGAAAATGTTGGACTTCTTGCAAAGGGCTCAACAGCAACCAAACGCCACCAAGAAAGGTTGAAAGCCAGACGCACACAACCCGACGTTCGAGCTTCTTCCTCTGTGGTCCAGCGGCTTTTCTCGTGACCTTCGTGGCCAGCGCCAAATTGGTCCATACGCCAAGGCGATGACACGGAGAAACGGGAGAGCCGAGATGGGAGGTCACTTCGGTTTCGCATTTTCCAGTCCGTATGTGAAAGCAAGTAGTGAACTCCCATGGCCACGATTGGCCATTGATTGGTGACAGTGGAAGGCGTTTTGTCTTCCAGCTGGTCTTTGTGCGATGCTTGTCCGAAAAAAGTCGTGTGCAACGATGCTTGGACCGAAGGATGCCTGAACTGAGGGATGCTGCAAGAAGCGTAGCAGAACGTTTCGGAATGCGGCACCCTCACCAGATACGATGCGGTATTGTGCCCTTCTTGGATGGTTGGTAACAGTCGGGATAATGATTCTGAGGCTCGTGGGCCCGATACCTTGTAATTTAAGTGGCTGGGCTGGCTGGCTTTTCTGTGTCGAGGAGACGTGCAATGTCAAGATGCGGTTTTCCAAGATTTTGGTATGACAGGCATTTCGTTGTGCTGATGCCAGCAATGACAATCCGCCACAAGCTGATTTGGGCAGCCATGTTGGCAGAGCTGACGCAGGCAGCGACGTTCGGAAATCACTTGGGCAAGACGCAGCCTTCACAACACGCTCTAAGTAGTGGGATTCCGGACTTGCCTTGTATCCGGTTAGAGGTTTGGGCAGTGCTTGCATTAGATGCAGGCACAACATGGAAACCATGCTTGCTCAATACTGTTGGCGTGGGACAATTTGGCTGGCTTTGGGCTTTGGGCCGCCAGTCCAGAGCTCTTTCTGAGGGAGGGCCAGGGCCATGCATTTTGGGTTTATTACCCATCACACAAATCGACTCGCTCGCATGTCGACGCAGCTGTGCCGGCCCTGTGGTTCCTTAATGGGGCAGAGCAATGGTGGCCTTTGCAGGCGCCACCAGTCAGCCAGTGGCGCTTGGACGACCCACTTGCGTTAGCAATGTAATCACTTCTCCGCTGTGGACGAAGGGTTCACCTCAGAACCATGGCCTGCTCCTCTCTCCCCAACGCTTCCCCCTCTATCTCAGCTGCCTGCTCTTGCCTGGTTCTCCTCACAGATAGTGTGGTGACCCCTCATTCAACCAAATCACTGGGCTTATCCCCTTTGCAAAAACATGCGATTTGGATGGCTTTAGTGTACGTCTTGGAGAATTGGTTGCTTTCCCCGGGGCTGTGCCTTAGGGCTAGGGTGAAATGCGCCTTTCGACCTCCATTTAGGACCCTCAAGGGTCGGAACCATGATGCAAACTCGCCAAGCCCTGCGCAACTGCCAATTCTTGGCCCGATGTTGAGTGGTCAAACAACATGAAGGCATTGACGAAAGGCTTACTCCTATGACGCATGAAATGCGATTCTGCAAGCGCACGGTGTGGTCTGAATTGAAAAACAAAGATCGTGGGCACGGGTTTGATGCTACCGCTTTGCGAGCTGTTAGATAGCAACGGTTTATGGAGAAACAGGGAGCAGCCCATACTGTGGATGGACGACATCCTGCACAACTTTGAAACCATGGGAAAGCATTAGCATTGCTTGGTATTTACAGGGGAGTCGTAATTCCAGGGTCTCTGAGATGTCGCAACCATCCACAGTATGATCCGTGGCGAAGTCAGGATTCATCTCCGCCGCATTCGCCGTCCTCTTCTTCGGCAGCAACTACACCGATTCGGCCTTGGCTTCTTCTCATGGGCGCCAGTTGTAGCGAAGTTATGCCATGTCGCTCGCCTTTCAAGGTGGTAGCCAAATATGATGCCGGAGATGGCATGCTGTTTCAGCTCGTGAATCTTGACTCAAGTTCCGGCCCATGTGCATGATTGTGCATGTGTTCCTTTTCAGTTTGCTGCTTTGCCGAAGCTTTTTGCGCGCTGTGGCTTGTATTGCGCCTCCTTCACGTGCCCAAAGAGAATGACACCTATCAGGACAGCGGGTGCATGACACTTGCCTGAAACAGATGCCTTGAGGCTGTGCTTGGGCATCTGGGTCACCGGGTTGGTCGTGCTGGTCATGCGGGGCAGCCCTGCCTTCTATCCCGTGGCGATGTGCGGCGGAGTCCTCTGGGGCACCGGGAACTGTATGTCAGCCTACATCATACGCCGCACTGGCCTTGGTTTAGGACCTAATTTCCGACGGGCGCATGGAGATTTAATCAGTTCCTGTAAAACTTGTCACATGGCCATGAAGCATTTTGACTGGTTTTGAAGGTTCTCCCCAAAGACGTTTCTGGCAGCCACTGGGGTAGCAAGCCTTGATCGCGTAATTTCCCCCTTTTGCTGGCGAGGTGTCTACCTTTTGCCGGTTTCTGTTCTGTTTGCCTTCGGAATGTGCCATAGTTTGGTCTGAGCTTGTTGGGGCATCAACTTAGTTTACCCTCCCACCAATCAACATGGAACCTGACGCTCGGGGGGTCCTGGTTGAGGCCATGCTCCTTTTACAGGGAGCCATTTTCCCGGGTTTCCGGCTGTGAGTTTTTCCCATGGCCCATGGATGCAGCGCCTTGCGATGGCAGGACTCGTCACCTGGGGCTCCACTGCTCTGATCATCGGCTGGCTCACCGGCTTCTTTGGGCTCTTTGGCTTACCCAGCGCAGCTCGGCGCAAGAAGCTGCCGGAAACCTCGGGGGCGTTTAAGAGGGGGCCAGCCAACGAAGGGGTCAGCGTAAGAAAACGAGACGCGCGCGGAGAATTTCGGAGAATGTGTGCCAGTCCTATGATCTTTCACCGGTGAAGCACTTCTCAGTGAGTTTCACGGGGTCGTTTGCTTCTGGGCGCTTGCTTTCAGGAGCAGCGATGCCTGGACCAGCCTTGGCTCAATGTGGTTGGCGCCCGGCCAAATCAAGGGCTGAAAGTGAAATGCAGCTTGAAGTGAGCATGTTGGCGGTGCTGTTTAAACAATGGGCGGGCTACTCTTTGATGACATCCTACTAGGACTTGGAAAGCGATAGGCGTCTCACCAAAAGTGAGATGAATAGATCCGTCTGAAGCAGTGTTGCCGGAGGCTCTTTTAACTCAGGGGCTTGGCAAGCTGAGAGAACCAGAGGAAGAGCCCAAGGCTTTGGATTGGCAATCGCCGCGCTGGGAACCAGCACCCTCATCAGGTGGGCCTGCTGGCAAGCCCCGCTTCGGGTGTGATTCGTGCAAGCGTTGGATGCGAGAGGAAGACCCCAGCTCAGAAGCTCCCCGGCGGGAAGGAGGAGACTCCGTCAATCGCTGCATGATGTTTCAAGGCGCTCTTGCGCCATGAAAAACTAAGCACCGAGAAAAGTGGCCTACCAGGCGTTCTGCTTCTGTTTTTTCTCGTGGTCCCTGAGACTCTCAGCCCACGTTCGATGTCCGCCTTTTCCGGGTCTGATTGGTGACAATCTGGGTTGATCAAGAGGTCCTTTGCGTGGCACCATGGGAAACAACAACGCTACCAAAAACAAAAGTATGATGTTTGAGCCCCATGGGAAAGTTACCCACGGGGGAAAACTGGGACCGAAGAATGGCATAGTGATATCAACCCTATGTCGTTTGTTTCTCAATATTGGAATCGGTCACAAACTTTGTGGATGGGAACCCAAAAGAACACCATCCACCTGAACAAACTCCACATGACTCAACCCCAGTTTATAAACAGGGGGGTGTCCGATTCTGAGAGAAATGTGGGGAGTCAGGCCGCTCTAGGGGGACACCCTATCAATCTACTGGTGAGTAATCTTGGTACCTCCCATCCATCCCCTTAGCTCTTTAGATCCTTTTGTTGTTTAGTGGTTGGATTTCCCATTTCCCCCACTAAAAGTGAGTCACTTTTCGCGGGGGGTCTGAAAACGGGCAGCCCAGTAATTTCACCAAGTCGATACCATAGGAAACCATTGTTTGTTGGTATTTACAGGGGAATCATAAGTCCAGGGTTTGCTAGGTGACCACCTCAAAAAAAAACTGGAATGATTTGATTCCCCTGTAAATACCAACCAACCATGGTGTCCAAGACATATTTGTGTCTGGACGTGTGAGTGTTCAGAGTTGCTTATTGGTGATACTGTGGTTGGACGAAATCCATGTCGCACCACTTGGAAACCATTTTTTGTTGGTATTTGCCGGGAAATCATCCTTCCAGGGTCTCTGAGGTGGTGCGAAATGGATTTCGTCCATCCACAGTATGAAGTGGTGCAAGCGGAGAACCGCCACCACCGCGTCGGATTTGGCCAGGAGCCCAAAGAACTCGAGGCCAGCTCCTGGGAGAGAACCAAGGGGATTCTGGCAAGCTTGTCTGCCGGAACTTGCCTCTTGGAAAAGAGGTCTTTTTTTTTTTGGGGGGGGGGGTTGGTCATGTGCGGAGTGGGCCGTTTTTTGTTGTTTTTTTTTGGGGGAGGGAGTTTTTGGCAGGGAAGAGACAACATGCTGCTGTGCTTCGGGTTTTCCAGAAAAACATTGAGTTTGGGTGTGTTGTTTTTTGAGGGAACCCACGAAATGAGTTGTTTTACCCTTGAGACAACCCCGAAACAGGTGCCCTTAAACCACACAGTCGATGACCATGGGTAGTGAACGTCTTGAGGCTATGGCTTCAATTTCTTGCCATCGACCTGGATCCAACACCACGTGACCGATTCCTCCAAGGAGGGCTTGGACTACGCCGGGCCCTTACATCCAATGTCTCCCAAGGTCCCAAAAAAGTGGCACGCATGTTGTCAGGTCTTCAACCAGCTTCTCAGCCCACAGAATGATGTCAAGGGCGGCATGTCGCTGCATGTTGCTTTCAATGTGAACGGCATGTGAGAAGCCGGGCGTGCCGTCGAGTCGAGGTTCTGTGGCATTACATTTGCCTCCATTGTGCAACTTAGCACGATGCAAAGCGATGCGCTGGCACACATTGAGGTGCGTGAGTCACTGAGGTACTTCATGGTATATTGCCTTTGGAAAGGGAACAAGCCACAAGTGAATCCGGAAATTTTCCTGCCCGGCTTCGTTTCAGGACTTGCCCCATGCATTTGAACATTGTCAAGCTCATGGCGCGTTCAAACTCATGGCACGTTTTCTCATGAGAGTGAAAGCATTGTGCCTCCACAATTTGTGCAAGGAGTGATGTGGGGCATAGCGCAGTCTTTCTACTTTATAGCTAATGTGACCCTCCTGCATTGAACACTATGTGGGCGATTGCTGCCATTAACCAACGTGCAACGTGCAGTTGCGCCAGCCGAGGTAGAATTAGGCTACTCAGCCGCGTTTCCAATCATGTCAATCGGCCCTGGCGTCATTGGATCTATGTGGTCTGTATTCGTGTTCAAGGACTTCCGTGCCCGCCCGCGTGCTTGCACGACATCTCGAAAGACTTATGGGTCAAAATTAAACCACCAGGGGACCGCGGGTTTTCGTCCATGTTTCCATTTACCAGGGTTCCAATTCGGGTACCTATTCTTGACCCACAGACACTTCCATGATTGAAATATGAATGTAGTCGGAGAACCCTATTCAATGCCATTTGTTTATCTCCAGTTCGCCTGGAGTGAAGCAGTGAACTACCAGGTGCACGCATCGCAATTGCTGCGTGTAGAGCTTCATCTTTTTGGCTTATTGTCAAGCGGCCAATGCCCGATGCAGACCTAGTGGATTCAAGTGCTCGTTGCTGCATTTCGCTGTTGGGCAACGCTGGCACATGATTGCAGCCCGCGTCCGGCACAGTGATGGGGGTCAAGTAGCTTGGTATGGTATGTGTAGACAACAGGACATCCAAGGCCGAAGGAGCCTTGCCTGAATCATAGATGGTCCGAGCAGTGGTAGAATAGCATCGCTTCGCAACTTACTAAGGAACCATGTGCTGCTGGCATTGTACTTCAAGCTGGCCATCGCATCCTGCATATGCATCGTGGTGTCCAGAAAAGCTTCCGGCACCTGTGATTAGCAAGCGGCTCGGCGCATACACAAAATGCAAAGTGCGGGTTCTGAAACTGAAGCTTGTTGTCGCTGAGTTATGTCACGCGCTTGTGGCAGACACCGAGGATGGAGGTTTGCGTCCTGCACACTTCAATTTGGCAAATGGCAGGAATTGCCTGTCACTGCAATTTTTGGAACCGAAGTGTCAGTTCCGAATTAGAAGTTTTGTGAAGGCTGCAGCATTTGGCTGACATCTTCCAACGAGCTTATGGTGAAGCCAAGCTCGTTCATAATTTCGAGCCTGGTGCTGTTTTGCAAGGGGGGGTGAGTTACGAAGGCCTGCCTAAAAAACAACTGGCCCGCGTGAAAATCCTTCAACTTAACAAGTGCTCGCAACGGGCTGCTTGTCAGTTGGCACTAAGTCATATCGTATCTGACCAATATCTTTCCAATCATCAAGCTTTTGCGATGTGTTGTTGTGGTTGTTCTTGTTCTTGTTCTTGTTCTTGTTCTTGTGGTGGTTGTGGTGGTTGTGGTGGTTGTGGTGGTTGTGGTGGTTGTGGTGGTTGTGATGGTTGTGGTGGTTGTGGTGGTTGTGGTGGTTGTGGTGGTTGTGGTGGTTGTGATGGTTGTGGTGGTTGTGGTGGTTGTTGTGGTTGTGGTGGTTGTGGTGGTTGTTGTGGTTGTTGTGGTTGTTGTGGTTGTGGTTGTTCTTGTTCTTTTGTTCTTCTTGTTATTCCTCTTTTTTACTGTTATTCTTGTTCTTCTTGTTCTTCTTCTTGTTCTTCTTGTTCTTCTTGTTCTGCCTGTTTTTCTGGTTGTGATTGTGGTTGTGGTTGTGGTCGTTGTTCTTGTTATTGTTCTTGTTCTTGTTGTTGTTGTTGTTGTTTGTTGTTCTTTGTTGTTGGTTGTTGTTCTATGTGGTTGTTGTGGTAGAATGGGTTGATTTTGTGAAAATTTGTTGGATTTATGAAAATTTATAACAATTTCGGGAAAGGTTGGTTAATTCTAGTACTACGATTACTATTGATGATGATATTTAACAAACTACACTTCGAATATTGATTGGCGGGAATTTTAGATATTTTGAGGTTATATTATGGGTGTATCGGAATTTATGATTTGTTGGATATTATGAATTGGGGTGATTGAATGTGATTTGGTATAATTATCGGATTGAATATATGTTATTTTTGGTATATATTTGGGTTTAGTGGGTATTAAATTGGGGTATATTTATGTAATATCGTGATTTGGTATGGTTTGGCACGATTTAATTGTAGGAGAATTATCGAATATATATTTGTCGAATAATATTTTTGGAAAAAAATAAAATAAAATATTGTTTGGAGTAATATTGGCTTTGTAAATCCTAATGTTCTTTTTTTAGTTTAATGTTTGTGAATATTGGTAAGTATTAATATTGGAATGTTTGGAATTATTTATAATTAAATATAAATAGGAATTAAGAAATATAATTAAATTTTAATAATTAAATATTTGTTATAATAAATCGATAAAAACATTATAAATTCTTTATTGGAGTGGATAGATTTTTTTATTATTATTAAATAACAATTTTGGGTTTTAATTATATTAATATATTTATAAATTATATATAAAATTTATTAATAGAATTAATGTTTTAAATTATATAATTGGAAAACATTTATTAATACAAATTCATTAATTTATAATAAGGTAATATAATTATTGCAAAATTAAATTTACTCTAAACAATAATATACTCGTTTGTTTTTCCGGAAAATTGGTTCGGATTGCCCTTGGAAAATATTCGCTTAGATATTTTGGGATAATTATCCATTATTTTTTGAAATATTAATATTTTAAATATTTCGGGAAATATTATCGTCGAAATATCCGGAATATTTCGGAAAAATGATTTAGAATATAAATATCGAAATATTCGGGATATTTTGGAAAAATTGTCCGGGCATTAAACGAAACCGTTATGGTTTTTAGATAAAGAATTGGGGCATGTATCTGTTTGTGCCTAACTGTTTTGGTTCAAATCTTATAAATCGTGTCCGATTAATATAATTAATAGTGTGTTTTCCTTTACACCCGAAATTTTTTGGTCGATTATATTTTCATTTGCGCTTATAACAATTATATAGATGGATCTTTTGAGATTAATATCCCCATAGATCCGTTTTGAGCTTGCTCAGGCAATCGCCTTCACTAACTCTTTGGCATGACCTTATCGCGACGACAAATTTTTCGTATACGAAAAATATATATTTTTAATATATATAATTGTCTAAGTTATATAAAATATCTTATCAGCACGGACTCTATATAATTTTAGATTAAAAATCAGAAATAATTATTCCAACATTTAATATATGTTATAATTTATATATAAAAAACAATAATTTAAGCAAGAATTTTTAAATTCTTTAATATTTATAATAAAATATATTAATATTTAAATTACAAAAACATAATTTATCGGCATAAATTCTATAAAATCCATTTTATTTTAAATAAATTATTTTTTTTTATTAATATCTACAACATTTTATTTAATATAATATTAACCCCTAAACATTCGATATACAATATTTTTCGCAAAATATATAATATAACAAATATTATTAAAAATTATAAATTATATAATAAAAAAAATATTTTCTTCAAACCAATTCAAATATTTTAATAAATACAAAATTTAATTTTCAATAAAACACAATCTATATCTCAAAACCAATCAAAAATTAATTAACCAACATAAATAAATCAAACCATTTATAATTCCGTCTTTTTTATTATTATTAATAATTTAGTCTTCATAGATAGATTAAAAAAAACAATATCAACATTTGTTTGTTCTTGTTTGATGACTGGCGCCTAAAAATGCCCAAACATTTTGATTTTCATTGTTGTATCTATACAACGTGCACTGCCAACATTGGGAAGCCTTTCTCAATCATTGGACCTTGCCAGTGCTTGCTGCCTTCCCAATGTGGCCATGTGGGAGCATTCGCCCGAGGGTGAAACTTTTCAGGGCTTTGGCGAGTCGACTCTTCGGCTCTTTACTTTCAGGGGCAGGGTATTTAGTAAGCGGTTTGTAAGCCACTTAGGAGACTTATAGCCATGGCAAGTGGGTTATAACCTGGCTTAGCAAGTGGGTTATAACCTGGCTTACAAATCACTTACTAAGTACCCTGCCCCTGCAAGTATCATGAAAGTCAAGTCGATCTCAGCAAAGTCGTCGCCTCAAGTCATCCGCCTTCATTCCAACTTCTCTTCGCGGCCGGCGGCGTAGTTCTTGGCGTCAAGGTACCCGCGCTGGATGGTGCGAGCAGCCTCCGAGGTTACTGCCCCACGGCCAAGACATAGTGAATAATTACAGCTGCCTCCCTCAAAGGACGAACTCGCACTAGGAACAAGGAACCTTCCAATACTGTGGTTGGACGAGATCTTGCACCACCTAAGAGACCCTGGAATGATCATGCCCCTGTAAATACCAGCAAATAATGGTTTCCCAAGGTATCAAAGTGGTGCGAACGGATTTTGTCCATCCACAGTAGAGTACCACTTGGATCAAAATCGATTTCCCGCCTCTCGGTGCTTTTGAGATCTGGCGCGGCGCCGCTGCCTCTCCGCCTGAGCTTGACGTTGTTTTTCCTCCTTCGTTTGGGTCTCTCCCTGTTGTGGGAATCGGAGCTTCCAAAATGGTAGGGTTTTCCTTCTGAAACCAACCAACCAACCAGAAGATCCCGGAAAAAAAGAAAAAACAAACAACATCACGCCACCCATTTCACATGAAAATGGAAGGGGAGTGGGCACTTGCAACCTATTTTGTAGTAGGGGTACACTGTTAGCTAATTGTCGGAGAAACGTGCAACTCTGGGCTTTCTGATTCAGCTTGAGGCTATCGATGACCTCAGGGGATCGTTCCAAATTCATGATGGGTAGGGAGTAAGCCTGATCAAACCTTCCACATCGCATTACTGTAACTCTGTCCTCCATTTGCTGATACGTCCCTGGAAAAAAACAAGTAGTGACATCGATTCCCTTTAAAACCAACAGTGCAAAATGAAAAATGCTCTGAACCAAATGGAAGTTGTCTCAGATGCTCAGTGGCCATGGGAAAAACAGGGCACCCTTTTTTGGTTGGTTGACTTTAAAGGGACACCCTTCCCAAAAAAAAGAGAGGAAAAAAGGACACCACTGGGCAGCTGGGTTGTCCAACACGTGCCAAAACCTGGACCCAAAGCTTCCTTCGTGCCCAGCCTCAGGAGTGAAGCGTAGCCACTTCCTCCACCGCCGCTGGATCATGATGACCTGCCGGAGAGTTTCAGCTCAATCTCACGCCACAGATCCTCCACTGGCCTTGGCTAGTACTTTCTTGTTTTTTTTTGGGGGGGGGTCCGCGCAGTGGGAAGCTCATGCCATGTAAGCCTAAACAATTCGAGGAGTACACGGGTAGCACGACGCACATATGCCCGCCCGGACATGATAAGGCAAAGCTTTTGTGGCCTTGCGTTTTTTTTCTTCTTTTCGTTTTTTTCTCGATAAGCAAACCGCATCCTTTCGCAGGCCCCAAGTGCTATCCAGTTCGGTGCCGGATCGCGCCGAGCAGGCTTGGCGGCATACGTATATGTCCCCCCTTTTTTTTGCCCTGCAAGAAGGGTTCCCCAACTTACGAAGACCCGGTCGAGCGACGTCGCCTTGGCCAAGACTTGGAGCCTGCGGCTCCGCACCAGGAACATCCGTACCACTGCCTGGATCTTCACGCACATACTCGTGCGGTCCTAAGTCGCGGAGGTCGCTGATCGATCCGCTCCCATGGCTAAGACCAGCGGTTTGCCCCAAACCCAAATCAAGGGCGACTTGATCAAAGGGCAGGGGTTCTCAAAACTGTGCCTACAAATGTGTCGAGGATTCTTCGAATTCCCCATAGAGCAGTCCTTATGCCCTGAACCGTTTACATCTTTGGTTTCCTGGGACTTTGTCTCCAATTCCTTGTGCTTGGTTGGCACGGGACACCGCCCATTTGTTTGGAACACCTAGTTGGAGACACGCACCCATACAAATCACGGAAACAAAAAAGCAACAAATAACACGAGAGGCAACGGACAAAGCGAACTTTCAGCATGTGCTGAACTCCGTCCAGTTCAGAACCCTCAGGTGGAGATCCGAGCAAGATTCATGTGGAAAGAACTCGGGCCGGAAGCAATGGGATCTTGAGACCTGTGGGAGGTCATCTTGGGATGTCCAAACATTTGGGAGGGCAATCCTCCAGCCAGAAGTGCTCGGGGCAATGGCCGAATGCTCTTGATGTCGTTCTTTAAAATTTTTGCCGGGGAAGACAGGAAGCAGCCGTGCACGGCCATCGGTGTCCTTTTAGGGGAAATAGATGGCCCTGGTAGATGATTAAGCCAGCAGGCTTTTTTTTGACCAAAACAACCAAAAAGGACACCAATGTGCACGGCGCTTGAAGTGAAACTCGCATCGCACGGCGCTTGGTCGAAGGGGCAGATTGGTACTTTCGGCAGCGAAGACGATGACCCCGCCAAATGCGCTGGATCGTTGTGGCTGCCTGGCCACGCGCTCTCGAGAGAACTTCCTTCTAGGGGCTGATTCCTTGTCCATTCTTTTAAGCATCGTTCTTTTCCAAAACCAGCTGTTTCCCTGGGTTTTTTTTATGGTTTCCTGAACAGAAAGATCCCTGGAAAGGATGAGGAAGGTAGCACTAGATTCCTCACCAGCCCACCCCTAAACAAAAATCGAAAGAAAAGAAACCGCAAAACAGAGTCCCAGGTGAGTCATGCAGTCGGTCTCCACCTCTTATCTTAGCCCACCCCCAATTTTCGGGCCCAAAATGCACTTCCGGATCCAATTTTCGGGCCCAAAACTTGCATTTCCGGATCCATTTTTTTCAAAGGGTCGACACCTCGCCCCCAGTCGAAGCCTCCACCTTGTGCCTCCAGAAGGCCAGCACCTCGCGGCGGTCCAAACCCTCGGTGGTTTTTCCCCTGGTGAACGTCGAAGGTGGCACCAAAATGTGTTCCGCCCCCATGGGATCGGCATAGCTCAGGACCAAATTGGCCATTTCAGTGTTTGAACTAGGGAAAGCCCTCAGCTCATCTGGGTTGTGAGGCCAATGCACATTGACACGCAGGTTGTTTGCAGGTGCCACTGCGAAAAACGCGGAAAACGTTTGCTGGGTGGGAAAGTACGCAAGCCATGGCCACAAATCCTAGGGCATGGGAAGATGAACACAAAACAACCCTTCCCTACATGGACCGGCTGAAAATGTTCCGAAACCTACTGGACATCTAAACCCTTCGGTCGGGTCGTGCTGCTTCCCCATTTTGGAAACAATACCCATTTTGTTGGCTTGCTCGAATCGCCAAATTGATCGTGGCCCATCAAAATTACCAGCTTCCTCGCACTGAACTAACCTGGACCTCCACCTGCTGGACTGCTGCGTATCCGGAGCCACTCCCCGGATCTTCTGGTCAGAGCTCGCATGATATGTAGTGGATGCAAAATGTGCTACCAAAGTCAGCCACCAAGAATGTGTATGTATAGAATACATGTATGTATGTGTGCATGCATGGATGTATGCATCCATGCATGTATTTGCGTCTGTGTATTTGTGTGTTGGTGTGTCTCTCTAATGTGTGTTTGGGTGCTTGTAGTTCGTATATATATATATATATATTATGTATACATACATGTGCGACTGGCACCAAGTCAAAGTCTCTCAAGCTTGCCCAGCTTCTCTCAAAAGTCGGGACCAACATCTGAGCTCAAGCCTTCACCAAAACTCATCTCTACTCTTGGTATGGTAGCAAACAACTTTGTTTTTTGCAGACCCCCAGTAAAAAAAAACACAGAACCAAACAACCAAACAACCAAAAAACACGCCAAGAACAGTGAAGAACTGGTATGACACACCAAGAAACACCTGAGCCATGGCCAAGGCCCCCCACCCGCTTGCGGCAGAGCACTCCGCGGGTCAGCCTCGGCATCCGAGCAGCCAGATTGCTAGGGACAGTATCCCTTGGCTTGCCTTTATGGGATAAGGTCTCACACAAATGCAAGCAAATCCTCCGTTTGCGGATACGTCCACAGAAAAAAATGAGAAAACATATGTTCATCGATTCCCTTTGAATCGATTTTCTTTAAAACCAACTCTCAACCTTCATTTGCTTAAACGCCCCTTAAAACCAACAAGGAACATAAAAAGCAGATTCTCAAGCAAATGGATGTCAAGCAAAGGGAAGAAATCGAAGTTCCGCTGGCTTCGCTCAGTTGTCCTGCTTGTCTTTTTGACTCGGCCACCGGCGCTTGAATCTTCTGTGCCGCCTTAAAGCGCCTCAGCGACTTGCACATTACAAGCAAATGCTGTGTCGCCTTCCTGCACGAATTTCCTTAAACTGCCATTTGCTTAAAAGGCCCCTGGAACAAATAGAAACATATTTCCAGTGATCGATCCCGGGGTTGAGGTGGATCACAAGGCGTTGATTCAACCATTTCTGTGATATCCGGAATCTCCCCCGCAAAAAAAGATGGGGGGTAGTCTTTGGGGTTAGGCCCTTTCTGTAGAGAAGTGGATTCTTCCCACAGCCCGAGTTCGTTTCGACTCTTGGCTCCCGGACCTCCTGGCCTTTTCGAACTCTGAGCGCGCGCGTCTCCGGCGTCTGCCGGTCACCTCAATCAAGCGGTCATAATACGTGAACTTCGGCATCAGGACCGTAATCAGGGGTCGCCCTGCAAGGACATCATCTATTTCAGAGGTGTTCCCTAACTATTGGGGTGCCACGATTAGAGGGCCCATGTTTGCAATTTTGGGGCGATTGACATGGGCGGGCTCAGTTGCCCAAATTCTAAGACTCTTGCAGCCGTGCGCGCCAAATAGCCACGGAGGTTCCTTCGGGGATGTGCAGCTCAAGTGGCGCTGCGGTGTCAAAATGACGGACCGATCTTTGACAATGCATGTTCAAAGCGACAGGAATCAAAGCGATCAACGTGTCCTCTGAATGATTAAGGCAGCTGTTTCGCGTGCCCAGAGTCGCTCATACTCGGTTTCCCACCTGGCTGCAATTCACACACCGCTCAGTCGCACCCGCTACATCGTGCATGATCGATACCGACACACGGCAAACAAATCCATCAAGGATGCTTGGTTTCGATTCATCTGGCATGATAAGCTAACATAGTTGCGCGCCATCAGCAAACATCTGTGACTGAGGAAGCATGCTCTGCCGAGTTGTCTGCATCTGTTGGCACCGATTTCGGGCCGCTGGCCTGAGTCTGCCCAAGTAGCCGCGCCAACATCGCTGCACCTCGCGCCAGAGGCTTCTGAGACGTGATTTCTTGACACCGCCTTGTTTGAAAGCGAGAGGCAGCTGTGTGTGTGAGCAAACTGAAACATGTCCAGGGCAATTAATTCACACGCGGTGTTTTGCAGATCAACTAGGGTCCCAGCATGTTGCGGGCCCCGAAATTCCAAGGCTCACAAGTAGGGGCCCAAAATAAACCCTGGCAAATGGAAGAGTAGGCGAACACCTGCACAAAAGCGTTTTTCAGCCACACCCATCATTAAATGCCCAGTGGCCAGAGAAAAAAAGGGCATCCTTTGCTGGTTGGTTCACTTTAAAGGGACACCCTTCTCCAACAAAAGGAAGAAAGGGGCAACACTGGGCCACTGGGAATGCTAGGTCCTCCAGTAGAGAAGTTAGAATAAGCGTCCTTTGTTTTCTGTAGTCTATTTTAGTAGGGGAGCCCTCCCAACCAAAAAAGTTGGGAGAGAAGGGCACCAATTGCTGGGGGACCCACTGGGAATATCTTCGGGAAGTCCTCTTCAAGGCAAATCGCTGGGCCAACGATCGCCGTAACGCCGTCGCGCGCACCTCGACCGCTGCCCAAAGTTGCTCTTCGGCGCGGATGGCATCACGCCACATCCTCACGGAAGACCAGCGACTGCTCGCAACCGGCTGGTGACTAGTGACGGAAACTCTCCAAAGGCACTAACCCTATAGACTTTACCCTCCTGGCGGTTTTAAAGGGACACCAAAGTGAACACCACCATTTTGAGGGTACACATTCTTGTTTCCGGACAATGAAGAGCAATCCATATCCGGCGCAAGGCGCGCCTAAGCCTCACCAGGTATCCACGGGCGAAGCGCCTGGCGGCGAGGCGCAGATTTGGCCCGCCAAAAAAATCCATCCGCCAGGCTGCAATTCCAGCAGCTATCCAAGGTCTCGGTGTCAAACAAGTGGCCAGCCCAAAAAACGCCGCTAGCCCAAACGTTTGGAACAGCCCAAAAAGCGCCACCTCGGCCCTCGACATCGATTGGTCGAAAACTTGGCCGAAGGGGCTGCAGAGCGACCACAGAGCTCACGTGCTCCAGGAATTCCTGCCATCGCTTTGCGCTCGTTCTTTGCGCGCGGCGTGCGGTTGTGGTTCCCGGATTCCCGGGCTCCAGCCTTGCGCAGCGCCAAATACCGGCGGCGGTAGATGTGGCCCAGCCACATCCTGGGAAATAGCCATCGTCAATCTTTGGCAGGTTTGCAAACAGCGCTCTTTTTCTTTCAACTGCTTAAGCTCCGCGGAAAAAAAATACAAATACTTCCGACATTCATAGATACCCTTTAAAACTAAAAAGGTAAGATAAAAATACTACTACTACTAATAATAATAACAATCATAATAATAATAATAATAATAATAATAGAAACATATTCTTAAGCAAATGGAAGTTTTTTGAGGGTAATGGTGACAACTGATTCGTAAACCCCCCTACCCCCCCCCCCCCTCTCAAGGTCGACAAGGTTTGGACAAGTCCCCACAACTGTGATTTTTGGGAGGACCCCCCTGATTAATCTCGAGCCCCTTCGGTCCTCGTCCTCTTACTTCTGGCCCCTACTGGGCAGTAGGACTTTAAAAGGCAACAGCAGGTTTCTTGGTTTTGAGCCCAAAAGCGCCCTGATTAATCGTGGGGGGTTTTCTGTTAATGAGGGGGGGCTGGCCTCCAAGGGGGGTCCCCTTTGTGAGATTGAAAACCTTGTCATTTTCTAACAACTTTCAATAAAGGAAAATGCATTTTGGGGGAAGCACATGTTTGACGAAAACTTGAGGGGTTCAATAGTAACTTAGTATTGGTGGGCTTAAGCACAGATTAAGCAAATACTAAGCAAGAAGGAAGTCCATTTTCTGGCAGTTTTTTTTTGGCTCGGGGGCTGCAGAGGGATACCTTTAATCGGGGGGGGGGGGGTTTGGGGAGGGCACAAATTTAATTGGGTAGGGTTTTTTGGGAAAACCTTGTTGGCCCTTTACTTTAATATTGGTGAGAACCTGGGGGGAAAAGGGGAAACCTTTAATCGGGGGTGTACTAATCGTCTCCAGACATGGATTTAAAGGGAAACCAACAGACAAACCGCACTTGTTGGGTCCTCTTCTTGAAGACACACCCGTTTCAACGACTTGCAAAACGACTCAGCGCGTGGCTTTCGTATCGTGGTTGCAGCAGTGTGCTCGGCCTGCAAGGGCGGGGGGGGGGGGGGGGGGTAGGGGGCTGACGCCGAAGCTTACGCGGATACAAGCGGATGAACATGTCCAAGCATAGGTGTCCTTTTAGGGGAAATGGATGGCCCTGGTATATGATTAAACCACCAGGTAAACCAGGGCCATCTATTTTTCTAGCAAAACAACCACAAAGGACACCTATGGTCCAAAGTGCTTTTCAACTGCCTGAAATTCTCCGGTCAGCTGGGGAAAGAAGAGACGCTCGGAAAGTGACATACTGCACCTAAGCAATTAATCGGGGTTTGTCCGTTCGTCTACAAAACAAGAAGAACCCCCCCAAAATACATGGCCAGACCTGGGAATCAGGATTGTCTATAAACGAGATTGTCTGCACAAATAGAAGAACCCCCCCCAAAAAATATATATGCAAAAAACAACAAAAATGCTGTTCCAGCTTCAACTCCCCGCTAGGCCATGGCCAGAGTCACCGAGTCACCGATTTTCTTTCCGCTCGCTAAGCTTCGGGCACGGAGCCGTGCTTCCCGCAGCTTGGCGACCCGCTTCTTGGCAAGGTGGCGTCGCGCTAAGGCCTGGCCATTGGCATCGGTTTGTGTCGCCCAAGACAAGATGGTCTTGCCCAAGACACTAAGACATCAAGTTGCTAGGGTCGTCAAGCTGCTTGCTTGGCATCACCTTGCTTTTTTTTGCCCACACTAAGACATCAAGTTGCGGATCCGGGTCAGCCAAGTTGAGCGTCAAGAGGACGCCCCTCATGAAAGATCAACACTTTTTTTTTTCAGGGTCAGCCAAGTCAAGAGTATCAGGAAGCCCTCATCCCAAAACAACCAGGTCCCGGCTTTGCCAACTTTTGTCGCCCCAAAACCAGTCAGCTGACCATGTCAGCCTCTCGGACACGAAACAAATTCCAATGGCGAATCCTTAAGCCTTCAGAACATCGTGCCCGACGCCCCCCCCCCCCCCAGCCCTCTCGATCAGCCGTTTCCAATTTTGAAGCAATGCCCGTCAAGGCTGGTCTGCTAGCCTGTCAAAGCTGATCTCTGTGTTCGGACACACGAGCCAGCATACGCAAGACTAAGCCAAAGATCACATTAACAGCGGCCTGGATGTCATTCGACAACCAGCCAAGCAACAAAGCTCCCCGGAAACTTCGCAGGATTGGGTCGAGTGTGACCTCAGTGCTGGAGCATAGCTGCGGCAAATCATCACACGTGCAAAACCCACTCACACACACACAAACAGACAAACACACAAGCACACAACTACACACAAACACACCCCACACACAACCACACAAACACACAAACTCCCAGCCACGCACGCACGATTTCTCGGGCATCTTGATTGGTCCCTGGCCAAGCCGCTGTTCTCGAGGTTTCTTCTGGCATCGCGCATGCTGTACTGCAAGTCTGAGGCTCTCCAAAGCATATAGATGCCTGGGCTGCCCGTTTTCAGCTCCTCCGCGAAAAGTGACTATAACTTTAGTGGGTGAAATATGGAAACTACCGCTAAACACTAAAAGGATCTAAAAAGCTAAGGGGATGGCTGGGAGCCACCAAGATGCCAGGTGCATCTGGTGCAACTAGGCTGAAGTTCTTGTTCACGGGCCGGTTGCGACCGGGAACGCTGTCATAGAGCTCCGCCACGATGCTTGTATCAAGGACCAACATCAGCTGATGAATGCACGAGTCTCCTGCATTGCAAGTTCAATCCTCCCCTTGAGCAGTCATGCCTGTGTGGCCTCGCTGAGCCTGCACCCAACTGCACGAGTCCTACTGCGTGTGCCATTGATGTATCAACCTATAAGGCCCCTACTTCCATCGCAAGGGTCCGACTCGCAAACTGCATCCCAAAACTTGCCTTTGAAGCCTGGGCATGGGGAATTTCGACGGGATCCCCCGGATTTTTTGCTCTAAAGTGTGAGTTCACTCAAGTTGCAGGTGTTCCAAGCTTTTGGCGGATTCATGCCCGCTCGTTTTGTTCGTGGATTCACTAATGGGGTCACATCTTATAGGGAGCACCACCAACAATTCCTTCTGCCTGCCCTTCAAAGCCGTTCGACTCCAAAAACAAAGACGTTTTTTTTGCCCCTTGGTTTCCCCAGCCAGAAACTGGTTTCCCCGTCGGGCCCCCAAAAAACAAAAAGACACCCCACGCGAAGGAAATGGTCCGCAAGCAGCACCCGCACCCCCCCCAACTGCTTCTTCCCAGAGGATCCCCTTGGAGTTCAAACGAGGCAGTGGTTGGGACCCGAGTGCTAGAAGCAATCTACTTGCTGGTGTGATAGGAAGGGAATGAGAAATGGAATGAACCCAGAAATTCCCGAATAAAGGACACCAGCAGTTGGATGTCTTTTCTTGGGGGTCATTCAGACATTCACCCATTCTCATTCCCAGTCGCACCGATCGCAAGTGGCTCGTGCCTCGGTTGTTCTGAATCCATCCGCTGGCCGTGAGGTCCAACTTCTGGCCACAGCTTGCTCGGAGCGTGCCCGCTGGCCTCAGGTCCGAGAAGCTCCACTTCTCTTCCCATGCTTCGACCGGGCGGCCCAGAGTATGGTCCAAAGTGCGGTTAAGGATCCTTAGTACCACTGGGTGGACGTTGGAAGGGGAGCAGACCTTTTTTTCGCAGTTCAGTGGGGATTTCCCACTAAACCACAATAAGCAAAATGTAAAATGCTTCCCAACAACAACAATGACCAGGTGGATGGCCATCCCGTTTAACCCCCAAGCAACGGGGTCTTTCGACCACGGCACATATGGCTCTGAAGGTGGTGGATACAAGGCTAGCTCCTCCAGTGGAGAGGTTAGAATAAGGGTACCCTTTTTTCTGTAGTCTATTTTAGTAGGGGAACCCTCCCCCAAAAAAGAAACGGTAAAAGGGCACTACTGGGAGACCTAGAAGGTAATACAGGCACGCAAAACACCCTCTTTGAGTGGACCCCCTGCAGTCGGCGCCAAATCGCGGCTTAGCACTTAATTTGCGCAGCAGCTAAAAACCACCTGTACTGCCGATTTGCCATGCAGCCCCATTCCGCCGCAACCCCAACGCAGATAGCCAGCAACTGAAAGGCCACAAAAATAAATAAATCATGATGCACCAAACAAACAGGACGTGGATTTCAATTCCGGGGTGCTGGCCATCTTGGGAAATCTGCACGTGATGATTCCATCCTTCCAGTCTGTCTCGGCGGTCAACATTTGCCTCCCCAGCTTTCTTGAGGCGATCCCAAACTTCATTTTCATCCGCCAGCCACTCGGGTTGATCCTGCCAGCCCTTTGCTTCTCGCTCTTTCCCTAGTCAAAAGCAGAGAAGGATTGAGCACATGGGCAACCTGCAGTCTATGTCCCCTCTTCGGATAAGTGAATATGCAAGAACTAACAAAAGTACAACATGACAGCACAGAGCAAAGGCTTCTCTTTCTTGACTAGGTCCTCCAGCAGAGAGGTTAGAATAGGGGTACTGTTTTTCTGTAGTCTATTTAGTAGGATTGAACCCTCCCAACCAAAACAGAAACGGTCGTACCCTTTTTTTCTGTAGTCTATTTTAGTGGGGGAACCCTCCCCCAAGGGTAAAAGGGCACCAATTGGGCAGTGTTTTTTTGTTGGTGCTCGGGGCCTATACACTGCACACTACGCAACGCCTCCGCGACTGCAAGGGGTGCCTACGCGCGCACGTGTGTCTCTTGTCGCGCCTACGCGGACGCCTACGCAAGAAAATCGCGCGCCGCTTTCTTCCAGCTCGAGCTTTGCAATGCCAAGTCAATCGCTCTCTGACACAGATGCAGATGATGTAGAAGAAGAAGATGATGTGAAAGATGATTGCGCCGCCAAAGCGTGATACCATGTTTGATTTCCCAGGGATCCCCTTTGTCGTGGCTCTGAATCAGCATTTGAGCAGTGTTTGTTTGGTGGTTCGGGGCCTATACACCACTTGCGCGCCTACGCGAAGGCTTACGCAAGCCTACGCGGCCTGCAAGGGTGCCTACGCGATCACAAGTCAGCTTCCAGGTGCCTACCTACGCGGGCAAACGTTGAGTTCAAGTGTCGAAGTGCACTGTGGCAGCTCCAGCTGGAAAATCGCAACTTTTCAGTGCAAGTGCAGTTTTGGCAGCTCCGGCTCTAAGATCAGAAATGCAGTACAAGTGAGAATTCAACATCTGTCCAAGGATCTGGCTGCTAGAAAAGGTCTGCGCACCCACAATGCCTACGCAAATGCCTACGCGGAGCCTACGCGAAGACTGCAGAACAAACAGAAGGAAGGAAAAAGAAGCAAATTCCTTCATACCTGGCAAACAGTCATGACTTGTTCAACAAACGCCTACGCGAAAAGCCTACGCGAGGGGTGACACAACAGCCTACGCGCTGAAGCCTACGCGAGCCTACGCCCCCAACCAGGATTGGCTCCGCAAAGTACATGCAGTTCCCTTTTTGTATAAACTCTTTCATTTGATTAAAAAACGCTGCTCATTTGAACAGTGGACAATGTCCGCCAACCGCTTTGACAATTCTTAGCCATGTTGGTTCAAGAACCCTTTTCTCAGTGTGTCTGCAACAACTCAGCCAAACCCATGCCCATCCATATGCATTGTAAAACATAAAGCTTCAGACAATACATAACAACTCCATCAAGCGCCTACGCGCGCTCCTACGCAAGAAAAAATACAAGGATGTGCGCGAAATGCCTACGCGATGCCTCCGCGCGCCTACGCCCCCCAGCTAAATTGCCTACGCGGACATGATGCAGTTCCCTTTTTGTATAAATCCTTGATTCCAAGAAAAAAAGCTGCCCAATTGCTGCTCTTTCTTGATGTGTCCTGCGTCTCTTCAGTCTTGGTCGACGTTGGAAGGGGAGCAAGAATTCAAATTTTAGCAGGTAAGTGGGGATTTCAGCCACTAAACCACAAAAAGCTGGGGGCTTCAACCACTAAACCACAAAAGACAACAACTTGTAAAATGTTTCCCACCGACAATGACCAGTCCTGGCCGTGCTTGGCCCAGTAGTCCCGGAGATGCGCCCCGAAGTCGCCGTCGAAGCCCAGCTCGTCCGCCCAGTCCGGCGCGCCCGGACGCAGCAGCACCACCAGCTCGGCCTCGAGCTCCCGCAGCAACGTCCGGTCCTCGAGCATCGGAACGGAGGGTTTGGTTTCGGTAAAAGCCGCAATCACTATATATGAAGTCAAAAATGGTGGTTCACAGTAAGTACGTTCGAATTTAGAAAGTCCGCTTTCGTTTTCCAGTGTTTTGTCTCTAACACAAAAGTATCTTTTTTCAGAGTTCCCTATCGTCTCCCACCGTTTCAAGCACCTTGAGCTATGTGGACGTCCAAGTGTACACTTTGTTTTTACGAAAATTTCTGACCGTGCTTCATATGGCTGTGGGACCCTGGTAAATGGAAAGGGCGAACACCTGCGGTCGCAGTTTTTCATGTTTCTCTTCCACGGCAGCAGCCGCAATCTCTATATGGATGGCCCATGTTTGTCAAACATGCCCGAAATAAATGTTCTGACTGGTGAATGGAAAGGACGAACACCTGCGGTCCATATCCTTATGTCAAACTTGGCGAATTGAGCTTTGGCAACAGGCTCGCTTGAATACTTGAAGCATTGCAAAAAGAGCATGTTTCAATGCTACAAGCTTTCTCTTTGGAATCCGAGGCTCTTAAACCAATCTTGGCCCATGAGGGAAGATTGCCTCTTACGACATGCGTCATGATTCCCAAGCCAAAGGCAAGGTGTCCAAACCTTCAACACATCGCACTTAAGCAGCTTTTTTCCTGGCCCAAAATGACACCTCGGGTAAACCTAGGCAAGAAATGGGTCTCAAAATAGGGCCAACTGTTGGGTTTCAGTTTAGAAATCTCTCGCCTCACCAACCCATCCCAAGGGC
>CAUJNA010003209.1:182500-212500 GCA_963377175.1 Effrenium voratum
TGAGCGGAGACATTGATGTGTTTACGTTTCGTCGCTCATCAGGCGGGGGAGGTGTCAGAGTTTGTTTAATATGCTGCTACGCTTCCGGGCCACCTGTTGTCTAGTTTCTATTTTCCGCTTTGGGGTTGCCCTAGTTTTGACCACACACCAAGAAAGATCCATCAACAACAAGGTGGCATCAAAAAAACCACCCATCGCTTTGCAGGATGTTGAGGCTGTGGTACATGTAAACGTGGACTAAAGCCTGCCGTTTTGTGTTGTTTAGTTGTGACCGCAAAGGATGTGTGGTTCATTCAGGGGGAGCTGGAAGTTTGGGAGGTTTGTTACCTTTGACTTCGACCATCAACGCGAATCAACCAACCAAAGCCCCCAGAGTGCAAAGCGCAGGATGTCGACTGCGAGTGGGCAGAGAGCTCCACGGATTGGGGGGACTTTGCCACACGATCCTTCGACCCTCGGAGCCTTGAGCTGCCGAGCAACGTGCGCCGGCCTCGGAAGCGGAAGCGAAGCGACGGGTCGTTCGTCTCTGCGTTCTTGAGGCGAAGGATTTCCGTTTTGTTTGGTTGGTGAAAAGGGGAAAGGGGAGGATGTAGAGGAAAACCGCCAACGCAAATTGGTTCCCCAAGTTGGAGAAAACCATGATGTAGCTGGGTGTGTTTGTGTGTGTGTGTGTGTGCGGAGTGACAGAATACCCTGTCACCACCTTGTGCCGGTTTTGGAAGCAGGGGGCCCGCGAGCAACTGGATGGCGCGGGCCAACGAAGACCCATCCAGTTTGCTGTGCAAACGTACCTGCAGACGTGATTCAAGGTCCTTTTGGTCCCTCCCCTGAACCGCTGTTGTTTCTCTGTTTCCCTGTTGAAGTAGCTAGAGTGAAGCCAAGTGAACTGCAAGCCGATAATTGATTTCCTCCGATTCCAGTTGTACTCGAGACTCATCAGTTGTACTCGAAAGATTAGCACTCTCCATCTGGAGTTTAAGTGTGTACACCCCATTCGTGGGGAATCCTCGGGTGTACCCATTGTGTGACCCCGGGCCGGCTCTGTCGGAAAATTTGACCTCAACGTGCTTATCATAGAACGGCGGAATTTCACATTTAACCAGGAGCGAGGTTTCACTAAAGGGAAGACAGCGGTCAGATCATAGCGACGTCTCACCCTACGTTCTTTCTTCTCGCCTTCTTCATCCGCGTGCCCGTCTTCTGGTTTTTCGCCCGCTTAGGGATGGCTTCTCCTTCCTCCCGTTCTCTTTTTGCTGCCTTTCGTGACCCGCGCGTTCGTCCCGCTCCTGTTCGCCCGCTTAGGGATGGCCTGGTTGTCCTCGCGTTGTTCACCTTTTTCCTCGTCTTCGTCTTCGTGTCTGTCTTCCTGTTCCTACTCCTCTTCTTCCTCACGTAGTTTGGCTTGACGTCTTCTTCCCCTTCCGTTGCTACTTCGGGTCCGTCCTCTTGGCCCCTGTGTGGGATTCGACGTCTTTCTCCGCGAGCCCTGGTCTTCATCCTCTGTTCCTGTCTGGGCGGGATGCGTCGCCCTAAAAACGCATACTACTACTGCTACTTCCCTCTTCCTCTTCCTTCTTCCTTCTTCCTTCTTTTCTCCTTTTTGTCTTCTTGCCTTCTGCTTCTTTTTCCTTCTTCTCGGGCGGGATGCGGCGCCCTAAATACGCACCCTGCTCCTTTCTTTTCCCCCCGGGCGGTTGCGACGCCCTAAATACGCTTCTGTCTCTCTCTCTCTTTCTCTCTCTCTTTCTGTGTCTGTCTCTCTCTCTCTCTCTCTCTCTCTCTCTCTCTCTCTCTCTCTCTCTCTCTCTCTCTCTCTCTCTCTCTCTCTCTCTTTCTTTCTCTCTTTCGTCCCTTTCTTTTCTTTCCTTTCTTTTTCCTTCCCTCTCTGGGCTATCTCTTGTACTTCCTGTTCGCCCGGTTAGGGATGGCCTGTTCCTCTTCTGCCTCTTTGCCTTCGCGGCCCCTTTCGTCTACAAGGTCTAGGTCGTTTTGCGCTGTTTGGGGTTGTTGCCCTCGGAGACCCGAAACCTGGCTTCCCCGTTGTTCTTGTTTCTTGTTTGGGGTTTTGCCCGCGGAGACCCAACCTGGGGCCTTTCTGTTTCTTTTGGGCTCCCTTGCTCCGTTTGTTTTCTGTTGGGGTCTTCGCCCGGTTTTGGGGTGCGTGGTTTTTTTCTCCCCCCGAAAAAGAGACTTCTCGCCCCTCTGTGAGGGGCGTGTGTGTGTGCGGAGTGACAGAATACCCTGTCACCACCTTGTGCCGGTTTTGGAAGCAGGGCAACTGGATGGCGCGGGCCAACGAAGACCCATCCAGTTTGCTGTGCAAGTACCTGCAGACGTGATTCAAGGTCCTTTTGGTCCCTCCCCTGAACCGCTGTTGTTTCTCTGTTTCCCTGTTGAAGTAGCTAGAGTGAAGCCAAGTGAACTGCAAGCCGATAATTGATTTCCTCCATTCCAGTTGTACTCGAGACTCATCAGTTGTACTCGAGACTCATCAGTTGTACTCGAAAGATTAGCACTCTCCATCTGGAGTTTAAGTGTGTGTGTGTGTGTGTGTGTATTTTTGGATCCTTGGCACTTGGACAGGGCCTCAAGCCTGTGTTTTTCTCCAAACCGTTTGCTGTTTGTCGAGTGAGTTTGCGGTCTTTGGTGTGAGGGTTTCTCAAAATGACACCACAAGGAAACCAACCATTTTAGGACTGGATATTTATAATATGGTATAACGCAATATAACATGTAGAATATAATGTAATGCAATAAATGATATGATAGAATATAATGTAATATAACATAGAAAAATATAATATAACATAATATAATATACCATAACAACATATATATATATATACTCATACATATTGTTATACTTTTGAAACCAACCCTGTGCATTGGTCCCTTCTGACCAAAGTTCTCCTGAAGGCGGAGGCGTTCCTCCCGCGGCGAGCTGCACCTCTGCTGCAAAAAGCCCGCGCTTTGATCCGAACGGACGACGCCGTGGCGCTCGTTCGTTCGTTCCACGTGTTCCGCGTGGCCCGTGCGCCGAGGATGCGGAAGATTGACTTTAACTCGTGCTTTGTTGGAACCTTAAGCTTTGGCTTGAACACTTGGATGCAAATGATGTCGCGCCGCTAGGCTACCATCATCAGCTACTCGAAGGACGATTCCGGCAAGCCTGGTCTTGACATGGAGACGGAGTGACTCGTCAAAAGAGTACGGTCTTGGCTTGTGGGGCGCAGGGCAGGAAGGCCGGCGCCCAAAACCCATTGACCTTTTGGTCTTGGGTCCCCAAAATGGTGGTTTTTCTTTAAACGCATAAAACAAAGGGTACCCTTGAAACGAGGCACACCCATGTTGACCTAGGAAGAAACCCGCTCATTCAACTTTCAACATCTCTAGCCACTTGTTTCAGTTGAAAGCAAAGCTCTGCCCTAGCACCCCCTCAATTCCACAAACAAAAGTGCCCGCGGCGTTTTTCTCTAATCCCACCAGGAGTGTTTTCAATTCAATTTAGAGTTGCCCAGCTTCCTGCAGACACTTGACAATTCCATCGTGCTGGCTCATCACCCCCAAATCGCTAGAAGGCAGCACCCGCTATGAATCCACCAGGCCTGCTGCCATGCTGGCCCATTCTACCAATAGTACTTCACTAAGCACTTCCTTTTCCGCACTGGTTGCTCTTCCACTTCACTCAGCACTCCCCAAATTCCATTGAATTGCTTTCCCAGACCGCAGACAAATAATTAGGCCCAACAAGCTTTTCTGACCCTCCCCCCAAGCTTAATCCCCACTATTTAACAGGAGCCCCCCCCAATGAATCAACTGGCCTTGCTTGCCAATTCTCTCCCTCTTCTCCTCCTAAAGCAACCATCTTTAGAACACCAGGTTGTTTCAACTAACTTGGCCCAACAAGCTGCCCTGACCCTCAGGCCTAACCCCCGCTATTTAAGAAAAGCCCACCCCCCCAATGAATCAAACTTGCCAATCAACGATTTTGTCCTCTACTCTTACCTCTCTCCCAACATTCTCACAAGGGTCCTCCAACTCGAACCTTGTCAGGGGCCCCCAATGCAATGCACAAGGGGCCTCAAAAAACAGGGACCTTGTGACCAGAAAAGGGGGCGGGGCTGTATGCTGTTTGTAACCCTAGTACAAACAGAAAATCAGGTACAGTCACCTACTAAGATGGTCAGGGGGGTTTTGGGCGCTAGCCAGGTCACTTTTCATCATTTACGAGCTTGGCATGGAGTCTCTGGAGGACTTCCGCGCTTTTTCCTCACGTGTCACGTCTTGCCATCTCACGTTATTACCGAATTCATATGCATGTATGGTCCCTTTGCTCTATGAATGATAATATGTGTACGTACATATATATATATATATATACATACATACATATATATACACATATATATATATATATATATACATATATATATATATATATATCAGGTTTCCCTGCACTGCGGAAGGACAGGCTAATTCGATACGCAGAGCAGCAGCGGCAGCTCTCAGCGGAAGAGCACTGCAGATTGCAGCGCCTCGGATGAACCGTCCCTACATTTCCCTTGAGATTTGGTGGGGTTGCCTGAACCAGAATCCCCTTGGTTTTCCTTTTTGGTGGTTTTGAGCACCATTTTGGCCGAAAGGTGAGTTTCTCTTGAGCCCCTAGATATGCGCAGTCAATTTGCCTCGTAGCTGCGTTTCTGCAAGGCGAGCACCCTCAAAAGGAATCCTGGCTGGCTCGGCTTTTGGCTGGCTTTTTGGCTGGCTGGCGTTTTTTGGTTGGCTGGCTTTTTGGCTGGCTGGCTTTTTGGCTGGCTTCTGGCTGGCTTCTGGCTGGTTTGGCTGGCTTCTGGCTATCAAAAAAAGAGGTTTGGCTGGCTTTCTGGCTGGCTTCTGGCTGGACGCACAGCTCGGCTTTGAAGCGAAGCCAGAAATCACACGGACGCACCCAAAATTTTGCGGGAGGTTGCTCACTTGGGTAGCTGGGGCTTTTCTTGAAGGAATTTATATTGAGGTACTTCAATGAGGAAGGCCCTGACAAATGACTGGGCATACTCCCAATGTAAATGATGTCCACCAAAGGGTCAATCAAAGCTCATACCCATGTCTGGCTCTTTGTCCCAATTTAAACTCTTGATGCTTGAAAGGGCACCAAAGATAAGTACACTCTCTCCCACTTAAATGGAGGTAGACTGCGGGGTCCAGAAAGGAACTCTCTGGTGGGAGCATTTGCAATTTGGGTTGAGCCGACTCGCGGATGGCTCGCGCAGCTCCACATCTTCCGGTGGAGAAACACGGCTCATTGGCTTTTGAAGGTCTGAAGGGAAGCAAAAGGAACACACAGCCTGTTGGGGCATCCAAATGAAGGTTTGTCAACAATAGGGGCCTCTTTAAGGTATTCCCTTCAAAAGGCGGCACAAGGCGGCACCAGGTCCCAAAATCAGTCCATATCTTTGACAACACCCCAGATATCGAATTGTTGGACATGTTTTGCGGCTTCACCTAGGTGGGCACTGGTCTCCATAGCGGCTCAGCTCGAAAGGCGCAGTCGTTTTAAGCGCAGATGCTTCGGATTTCTGAGGTCTTCGGGCTTCATACGCTCGGGTGTCTCGGACGTTATGGGTATGGATGGACCAAATCCACTTCGCAGCAGATGGACGAAACCGAATGAAGACTGGGATCCAACTGAGTGGCTGGTGCAGGATGTTGTCCATCCACACTAATTGTGTCTCATGTCTCAGCAGCTTTGCACAGTACCTACTGGAGGTATGTACACTTGGACATCAAGCCCGCAAATATCGTGTGCTTTGCGCTTCAACAAGAGGACTGCTCGACGCGCCTTTTTTTGATGCGGATTCCTTTGATGCTTTGGGCGGGCACGTTTTGGAGTGCGAGGAGCAGTGGAAGCTAATTGATTTGGATGGAGCCTTGTGCACTGGAAAGTCGGTGCGCTTGGATGCTGCTTGGCCGCAGCTAGATTCAGTCAACGAACAGAGTGCTGGCGCTTGCCAGTCTGTGGTGGCGACTCTGCACTATTTGCCCCAGCCCCAGACTCCGCGAAGCTGCAAACAAAAATGTCAGTGCACTCAGGTCGCCAGAGTTGGCAAGCACCTTCTTGACCATGAAGGCGGCTTGAAATTCATACCCCAAGGGAAGGCGACTGAAATAGCAGACTTCTCTTATAACGCCCTTGGGGTGCCATGATTCGCTGGGAGGGAAAGGGCCAGACGTATTTGGACGAGTCAGCGAGGGTCCGGTTTCCCCGGATGGTTCGCCAGGCACCTGCCAGAGACAGATTCGGACGACCTCACCGCACCAAAGATGCCGTCCGCGAAGAACCGGTCAAGGCACAGGGGTTTGAGACACCTACATGGATACATGGAGCCTAAGGGACTGAGTGTTTTTTGGCTAAACCCTCCATAGAACCTAAAAAAGTGAGTGTTTTTTGGGGTGTTCAAAAGGGGTGGGGGGATCTCGGGCATCCTCCGGATCCACGCTGGCGCTCAGCTCTCGCGGCTCATGGACGTTTGGAGCGTCGGGATGTGTGCCATGGAGGCGTGGGAAGGGTCGTTCTTGCTACACTTTTCTTGCTGGTGCTCAGTAGGGAATGACCCAGGGTGTTGGGAATGAACCGGAAGGGGATTCCCTTCAAGGAAAGCATAGGAGATGGTTAAGAGGGGTCATTCCCTCATTCCGTGCTGAGAACCAGCATATGTTTTGGGGTTGTCGAGAGAAACTACTAGGCAAGCACTCTTTTGCGGGTCGAGTGGATAGCTTGTGGCAGATTCTGGCTCCTGACAAGCGCGGGAACACAAGCTGCAGAACCATGTCATCCGAGTGTAGTCACCGTGAGAACAAGCAGAAGCCAAATTTTGTGAGAGTCGCCTGAATCCAATGGCTGACGAGGGCTTCGTGGACATTACTGAGGCAAAGGATGGGGGCCTGCTAAAGAAGATCTTGGTTGAAGGGAAAGGCGAGGAAACCCCAACCCCCGGCAGTCACGTGGAGGTGCACTATGTAGGCACCTTGCATGAAGATGGGAGCAAGTTCGACTCCTCTCGGGATCGCGACTCCAAGTTCAAGTTCGACGTGGGAATCGGTCATGTGATCAAGGGCTGGGATCAGGGAATCCCCACCATGAAGCGTGGGGAGAAATGCATCTTGCGAGCCCGCTCGGACTACGGCTACGGGGACTCCGGCAGCCCTCCGAAGATCCCTGGAGGCGTATGCAGAACTTGTAACGTTACATCGGCCACCCTCCCCCCAAAACGACAGGCATCTTCAACATGAGGGTTTTTGCCACAGGTGTTTGTACCAACTCCGGCCACCCTTCCACAACGAGAGGTATTTTTGTTCGCCGCTGAAACGGGTGCCACGCTGGAGGTGCCACGCTGGACTTTGAGGTGGAGCTGTTTGACTGGAAGGAGAAGGTGAAGACCCCCGACGAGATGACACCGGAGGAGAGGCGCGCGCACGCCAAGAAGATGCGACTCGGCGGACAAAACGCCGTTTTGATCACTGCGGGCGAATGATCAAACTCGGTTTCAACGGTAGCTTTTCTTGGAGCTGTTGGGGTTAGCAAAAAGGAGCTGGGGTTGTTTCCCTTGCGCCAAGCCCATTTCGGAGGTGAGTTTGATGTAAAACAAGCCCAGTCCCAGCCGAAGGGTTCCGCAGATGCGGCGTTTTGGAGTTGGATTTGTGACATGAGCGCGAAAGTTTCAGGCAAGGGATCGGACTAAGGAAGGATGCTGGAACAGAGGCCTTCAAGCAGGGGGATTTTGCCACTGCCGTCAACCGCTACGAGGACGGCAAAGACTACATCACCTTCGACCCCTCGGAGGACGGCGGCAGCCACGGGCACAGCCACGGCGGTAAGCCATGCAGCGGACATGGCGGGCACGAGGCAGCCGGTGAGTCGGAGCCTCTGGAGCTGAGCGACGAGGACAAGGAGCTGGCCATCGCGTTGCTGAACAACGCCGCCATGGCGCGCTTGAAAATCGGGGACGCCGAGGCGGCGAAGTTCGACTGCACCAAGGTCTTGGAGTACGACGCCAAGAACGTGAAGGCCACGTTCCGCCGGGCGCAGGCGGAGTTCGCCCTGCACAACTTTCAGGCCTGCGTGGAGGATGCCAACCGCACTTTGGAGTTGGATGCTTCGAACAAGGAGGCAGAAGGATTGAAGAGGAAAGCCGCTGATGCGGAGAAGAAGGAAAAGAAGCAAGAGAAGGCAATGTACTCCAAGATGTTTGGCTGATATATAGACTCTAGACCAGATTTGTGCAGATGAAAAAAGGGGCGGATTTCTTGCCTCAGCAAAAGCACGGCGACGCCGAAGCGCTTTGGTTGCGACACCGTTTGGCTGACGCCCGCGAGTCTTGCCTGGTGACCAGGCAATCTTCGGAGTTCCCATCTTAAAGCCCTGGCAGCTTGGCCAAGTGGCTTCGGTTTTCCTGTTGCTTCCCCTTTTACCACAAAGAGATGCCTCGAAGTTGGCGGGTTGTTGGGTTTTCCGCCACGAAGGGGGTATTGTGACAAAAAGGAGCCACACTCTTGCACAACCGCTTGCCGAAAATCACAGGTTCGCTTGCCGAGGTACGACGAGTGGTTCGAGGAGACAGGCCAGGTTTTTGGCAGCTGGAACGCTGTAGCCTTAGTTTTGGCCCAGGTGAGGATGATAAATTCTTGGCCTGGCTCGCGGACTTCTCTACAGACCACATCATCACAGGACGCGCGCCGTGTGCATTGGACATAGGCCAGCTGGAGGGGGGCAGACTCCAAGGTCTCCCACAAGACTTTGGGTAGATCCAAATGAAGTAGCTCGGTCCTTGCACGGCTACACGCATGAAGCATGCCTCCTTTCTTGCCTGCTTGCTTGCCTGCCTGCCTGCCTGCCTGCCTGCCTGCTTGCCTGCCTGCCTGCTTGCTTGCTTGCCTGCCTGCCTGCCTCCTTGCTTGCCTGCCTGCTTGCTTGCTTGCTTGCTTGCCTGCCTGCCTGCCTCCTTGCTTGCTTGCTTGCTTGCTTGCTTGCTTGCTTGCTTGCTTGCCTGCCTGCCTGCCTCCTTGCTTGCCTGCCTGCTTGCTTGCTTGCTTGCTTGCTGCCTGCTTGCCTGCCTGCCTGCCTGCCTGCCTGCCTGCCTGCCTGCCTGCCTGCCTGCCTGCCTGCCTGCCTGCCTGCCTGCCTGCCTGCCTGCTTGCTTGCTTGCTTGCTTGCTGCCTGCCTGCCTGCTTGCTTGCTTGCTTGCTTGCTTGCTTGCTTGCTTGCTTGCTTGCTTGCTTGCTTGCTTGCTTGCTTGCTTGCTTGCTTGCTTGCTTGCTTGCTTGCTTGCTTGCTTGCTTGCTTGCTTGCTGTCAGGACACCATCCCCATGACCATTCGTAGCGTTTTGCGCAGGAGACATGAGGGATGCCCTCCGAGAAATTGATTCAGAGACTGAGCTGCATGGAGTCCCTTCCGAAGCCTTCAAGGAAATGGTGGGGGGGGCTTTTCACAGTTTGTCTTTTTACGCACGCACACACCCAGAAAGAATATCAGCTCCAAAACAATGCCGAAAAAAGCAGGTTCTGTGCCCAATATGAGTTGGTGCAAAAGTAAAAGTGTTTGTAAACACTATCTTGGCCAACCCATAGAAACAGTTTCGCTGAGGACATGTGCAGTCTGTTGGAGGGCATGCTGCACAAGGACCGGCTTTGGCTTTTGGTAGCAAGCCACTTTGCAAAGCGTGATATTTTTGAGCCCATCCGAGGACCCTGAAAAGCGCTTCAGCATCATTGAGTGCGTGAACCACACCTGGTTCCAAAAGATCCGCACCTCTCATTTGGAGGAGTGCAGTCGTAGGGCTTGGCACGTGCAAGTTCTGGCACCCCTGACCATCTGGCAACTGGACATGAGGTGGTTTGATTTTGTTTGAAACCCTTCCGAAGCTTTGATTTATCCGCAAATGTTCACTTGAGAGCCGAGAAACTCCACAGGATCTGGCTGGCATCGTGGAGGTGTTCGGACCTGAAATCGGTTCGCGTTTCTTTTCAGCTATCTCGGCGCCCAGGGAGGAAGAGAAGTCGCCTCTCAGCAAGTCCCAGAGGCCGGGAGGGATTTTCAGTTTCAAACTCGGTGACATTGGCACTGGTGGCACGTGAAAGCCGGACTTCTCAAAGGGTTTGTCATGGGAGCCGCATTTTTTCGGTTGGAGCCACAGTCCAAATGTCGGTTTTCCTTTGGCTTTCAACCAAGCCCAACCAGGAAGCCCTCACAAAAAATGAAAAGCAACACATATATGGCATAGTCGGCATAGTGTTTCCCTCTTGGTTTCCCTTCAAACACCCATTCCACGGGACTGCTCGCTCGGAATTGTCCGAAAAGACTCCAGGTCTCCCCAGGGCTTGATGCCGGAGACGCCGAAGGGCGACCAGGGAACGGGTTCGAGGGCTTGCGCCGTGATGTGACCCCGCTTCGAGTCTGACACTGATTCGGGTTCGCCGTATAGATGTTGGCGAGATCAATGAATCACGAAACCCCAAAAAATGAGTTTGAGCTAGAAACTCCGGGTCCCGTGACCACAAGCGCGAGTTGCGGCGATGCACAGCTGCAACATGTTGCAACTGTCCACGCTTGTTAAATTGCCTTTTGCCAATGGCTTCTCTCAGATCCGGAAGGATTTGAACAAGTTAAGAGACATATCAGTCATGTGAAAGGCGTTGAATTGAGATATGAAGAGGAAAGCCATTTGAAGTTATGCTCTCTCCCGTGCGAAAGCTCCGCGATGCGCGATGGACCTCGCGAAAGTTAGTTTGTTTTTGGCGAAGATGGCATTTCCCGGAACTGGAACGGAATTTCAGGCCACCGTCACTTGTGGTTTGCAAATTCAGTCGGAATCGCGTCCGCTGAAGCTGGAAGGGCTGTGGCACGCTGCACGCGAGCAGCAAAGTTCAGTCAGTGCCTTTATTTGAAGGTCTCGGATTTCGATGGGTCGAATTTGGCCTCTGGTGTCCCGCAGACCTGAACCTCGGAGTCGAGCCAAGCCAAACTGGAGCGAGCTTAGCCAAGATATAGGCCGGGATTCAGGGTGCATTTCCAAGTGGGCATCTGCACAATTGGACCTGCCGGATGCACACGTCCGTCCCTTAAAGGGACGGGCCAGCTTAGTTGTGCCATGGTCAAGCCGGATGGTTACCCGATGGTTCTTGGACATCGGGTTTTGGGAAACGTCGATCCCGAGTTTTGACCATGGCTCATTCGGGTCCCGTCGCTTGTGATGAAAAAAAGGGATCAGGGAGTCGGGGTGCACGACATGCACAGCGGAGCGGGTGGCTGTTTTGACCTCCCGCAAAAAAGAGGGATCCGGTGTTTTGTATTTCCTAGGGCTGTTTTTTTTAAAACTAGGGCTGGGTTGGCTGGTTGGTTGGTTGGTTGGTTGGTTGGTTGGTTGGTTGGTTGGTTGGTTGGTTGGTTGGTTGGCTTGTCGCATCCCCGGCATCACCAGCCTCAATTGGCCCGGGAGTTGTTTATTGGCTCTGATTGGAAGGCAGTTGAGAGTTGCTGGGGGCTGGCTTAAGTTTAAGGGGGGTTTAAGCTGGCTTAGATGTTCATTAGGGTGGGTCTTGTGGTGATTTGGGGTTGATTTATGGGATGTGGTTACGTGAGTTTTGGTCTCGTTTAGGATTGGTTTTGGAGCACCCCTTTTTCCAGCAGCACACCAAACACAAATCAGCTCCAAGCCAACCCCCAAATGCACCAGCCCTAACTCCAAATCACCACAAGACCCACCCCAATGAACCTCTAAGCCAGCCGTTAAATCAGCCCCCAGCAACTCCCAACTGCCTACCAATAGAGCCAATAGGCAACCCCCTGCCAAGTGAGGCTGGTGATGCTGGGGATGTTGCCAGCCCCGCGGAAAACCAGCCCTAGGAAAAACACCTACCCAAAAAGAGATGGGAGTTGTTTTTTTTGTGTGACCCACTAAATGGATGGGTTTTCCTTTTGGTTCCCTTTAAAACCACAACAGTGGGTACGCTCAACAAAAGACACCCCGACCATGACGGCATGACTACGCGACTGTTGGCTTGCGAGGCTTTACAAGCTCAAGCCCCGAGCCATATCACAGGAAATATCTGGTTGCCTGCCAAAGAGTCGTATCCAAAGTCCTCGCACCTGCTGTGTGCTGGCCTCAGCTTGCCTTCGAAACAAGAACGAGACGCACTTGCCCTTAGGCAATTCATGCTTTGCTGTACTACTTCCTGCCTGGAGCCCAGATTTGGGCTCTTGTCAGGAAGGCTGACATATGCCAAGGGGTTTGTTTCTCACGGGCTGCAGCTTTGCACATGGGTAGCATGCGATTGAGGAACCCATTTAGAGCCAAGGAAGTATGGTGGCGAGAGGGGGACTGCTCACCATAGAGGCGAGTGCCAGAGGGCCGGAGACGATGCAACTTGAAACGAAGATGTGAACCATGGAGATTGACATTGAGCCCAAAAGAGCATCATTCTTGGAGGATACATTCTTGGGGGTGACCTTCTTTTTGGGTTCCATGCTAATTTGTAGGGGAGTTGTTTTAAACCTTGTCTTTTTTGTCTTTTCGGATTGGACAGGCAATCCACAGCCTCATCTTCGTGGTCTTCCTTCTTTGCCTCCCGTTTTGCTTCCAGGCTCCCGACGGAAAAGCCGATGAGAGCTTCCGGCTTACGAATTCATCGCCAGGTGATGCCACCAAATGGTGTGCAGGACCGGCCGAGAGAGAAGCATGAGGGCTTCCGTTGCTTGACCAAAGGATCCCCTTGTGGAGCTCTCTGCGGATGTCACCTGTGATGCGGGTAAATGCCCATGTGATTCTGCAAGGCAGCTTGGCGGAAATCAGCCAGATCCTGTTTTGATACTTGGCCATGGTTCAAAACCAATGATACCATTTCGGGATAGGTGCACCACCCATTTTAGAACCTATTTTAGTAGGGATTGGGATGTTCACTGGGGGTACGATTTGGGTTTTGACCCATGGCCATTTGTTGTCGCACCTTTCTCCGTATGAAGTTTGCTGACCGCTCCAGGCTTGATGTGGAGGCGGCATGGGTCACTTGCGCCTCTTTGCACTTCGTTTGGCTCGGATAACCAGCGTTTCCTGCCAGGCGATCCAAGGTGCACGGCAGTGTGAGACAGACAGGCACAATCGCCCGTGTTGGATGCGTCTCTTGTTTTGGGAACCCTGTTTTTGGTTGGTTTTCAAGGGAAACCAACCAAAAGAACCCCGCTTTGGTTGGTTTTCCAGGGAAACCAGAAGGATACCAACCATCGTTTGGGAGCCACACTATGTGGACAAGCCCTGTTGTGGCTCATGCTGAGAGCCCTGTTCAGGCTCTCACTCGTGCCTGGACCCCGGATTTGCATGCGATTTGAACCCGCAAAACCTAAAAACAATTCGGGTTCCGAGCATTTGCATGGAGGGTACATTGGCCATGGTTCAAAACCAATGGGATCCTATTTTGGGAGAGGTGCACCACCCACCTATGATAGTGGGGATTTCGATGCTCGCTGGGGGTACGATTTGGGTTTTGACCCATAGCCACATGTCATGGTGCTTCATGCACATGTTGCCAAGGTCTTTCCTCGTTGCCTTGATTGGTGGCGGCGTCTTCAGCCTTGATGCATTCGAGGCCATTACGATGTCAGTTGGGATTACCTGACTCAATCCTTGCGCAGGCATTCCCCATGCTCTGAGCATCAACTTACATAATCTTGCAATGAATTGGATACAAACGTGAAAATATATGGTCTCGAAGAAGTGATTCACATACACAAATAGATCGCTTTCGGATTGCACTACGAAACCTTCTCTCTCTCTCTCTCTCTCTATATATATATAGAGATAGCATACGTGAAAATACTTTGAACATCACGAGAATTGTAGAATAAAACAGACAACATAAAATTCGGCTTTGCCGTATGTGCCAAGCCAACTCTGTCGTGATGGCGGTCTCGGAGTGGGTGCGGAACGGTCGCGCGGACTGTTTCGTAACGTTCAAAACGCGACCCCTTGGCGTATTTTGGGTGGACAGACCCTCGGCAACTTGTTATTTGTTAAGACGTTCACTTCGCTCGCGTAGCCCTCTATGCCTCCACGGACATTCGAGGGTTCTACCTCCAAAAACAGATGATTTTCTATGGCTTTACATTTGTGCAATTTTCAGAATCATGAGCAAGTATATAGCTTTGTGTTAAGATAATAATCTAATCCAACTTGCTAATTGTACTTACACATATAGGTATGCTCTATCGTGATATAATTCAAGGATAAGTTATCTTCATTTCTAGCTCTTGGGTATTGACCGGCCGCAGGGTTACCGAAAGACTCAGGCCGACGGGCTCTGGCAGAGCAACCTCATTTGGGTGGCTCGTCTTTTTGAGTTAGTACCTGTTTTTTGGATCGTTTTTTCAAGAGACAAGCAGAGGGAAGCCACCCACCATCTTGGCCTCCCCTAAAAACGACACACCCATTTGAGCCAGCTGTCTGGCCCAGTTTTGTTTTTTGCTAGATGCTCTGGCCTGAAGGAGACAGCAGAAGGCCTCAAGTCAGTTGCGTTGAATCGCCATTTCAACATTGAATCTCACTCACTTGTGCAGCCGAGTTGCCCAGGCCCATGCCAAGGTGACCAAATCAAAACCGGCCCCGGTTTGAATCATGGAAGTTCAGATGCACAATGATTTACTGTCAGTGAGTATGTTTGACCGACGTTTGTGCAACTTGAGGCATACATTAGTTGTGGTGGAGGTAGTGGCAGCGCACCGAGACATCAAGCAAACACCAGTCGGACCACAGGCTAGTGAGCAAGGTGGGCTAGCGATCAAGGCTACCGCAGTATGGACTTCTCTGATATTTAATATGCACCCCCAGGGCCTTTAAGAACTTCAGGATTAAGCTGAATGTACCTCAATGGTTTGCGGAATGCTTTGACACAGATCTCTCTTTGTCATTCGTAGCCATGGCGTTCCTCTTCCCAAAGTCAAAAGCACCGACATCGCCAGCTGCAGGAAGCTCTATGCCAGCACCAGCAGCTGAGCAGTCCCTTAGGGCTGCCCCAAGGGCGAAAATCGAGGAATTGCCGGCGGAGGTGCAGCAGAAGTGGAAAGAAGGGCTGTCGTTTGGGGTAAAGAAGATGAAGGCGCTGAAAGAAGGGCAGCTTGAGGAGAAAATGCATCCGCCAGAGACGATTGATGAGATCGTTCGGTGTATCGAAGATCGAACAGACTGCCATTGGTTGGAGCGCTTCGATGTGCAGCATGCGCGAGTGCGGGTGAGGTTTGAGAAGGAGGGAGACACCGCTCCAAGAGCTCCAGAGTTGGAGGAGTACCGGTCCTTTCTCGAGAAGGCCAAAAACGGCCTGGCAACCAAGGCCCAGGAGGGTGCCCATTTCCGCAAGACATGGCAAGATTCCATTCTCCAGTTGCGCGGGGTCTTCTTGGAGGGGGCAAGGCTGGAGGGTTCGGTGTTGTGGGGCGCCGATTTGTCAGGCGCCAAGCTTCAGGGATCGAATCTCATGCATGCAAAGCTGCAGGGCGCCGACCTCTCAGTCGCATGCCTCCAGGGCGCCGATCTGCAATCTGCGCAGCTTCAGGGCGCCGAGCTGTGCAGGGCTCAGCTGTCGGGCGCCCATCTCCGGTTTGCGCAGCTTCAGGGCGCCATGTTGCAAGACGCCGGGCTGCAGGGGGCCAATCTGCGAGATGCGCAGCTCCAGGGCGCGGACCTCACTTTGGCAGATCTCAGCAGGGCGAACCTGGGCTCTGCGGACCTCAGCGGGGCGAAGCTGATCGGCGCCAAGTTGGTTGGGGTGGATCTGGCGGGGGTGAACTGGGAGATCGGCAAGGCCCCCGCTTGCAAAGACATCAAGTGCGAGCCGCTGGCTGAACCAGTCTTTGCCAAGAAGCCACTCGCCCCGAACGGCGCCCTGGGCGCCTTCTTCCACAAACTGCTCGGCGCATTTCTTCCATGGGGAGAAGATGAGGCTGAAGATTCCGATGCCGATGAAAATGACGGGAAAGATGAATCAAGTGACGACGATGAGCGAGAATATTTTCACAAAGATCAAGGCAAAGACACTGAGGATGATGAAGACAAGGGTGCGAATTGTCCGCTCCTCTCCAGTTGTATGGGCCAGTCTGAGGAGGGCGTTCGGGAAATTGCGCTCACTATGACACAGGCTGCCGCAGAGGAAGCAGGCAAGAAGCTGGCTTACGTGGTTAACATGGCAGAAGCACGTGTGAAGGAAACTTTGAAGCAGGTGAATGCCGCCATGAAACCACAGGTGCAAACTTTGAGCAAGATCTTATCCAGCGCCAAGTTCAGGAAGGCCTTTTGTGGCTTGGAGTCAAGAGAGCAAGATGACCTCATTCGCGCTGTGAGCAAATTGGCGAAGACAACGAATGGCAAGAAGTTTGTAGAAGGAATAAAGAAATTTGAGGATCAGCTCAAGCAATTTGAATGCGAAGGGATGTTGCCGTTTATTACTAAACTTACCGACTCTCACTTGCAAGCTGCCACCGGCTATTCATCAGGTGAGCTATTGGCCTTTCTCAAGGTGTCGCCTGCACAAATGGCTTCGGATATGAACGAGTTGGAGGATATAGCAGGTTATATAGACAAGCTGCAGGAGACGGTAAACATCAACAACTGGGACGATATAATTGATAATTTCCTTTGCATGTACGAGCTTCGGTTGCGGCTCAAGGGCGAGCGGAGTCGTAAGGTGTTCTCAGACATTTGGAAAGACAGAAGGCTGCGACAATGTGTTGGGGTAGGCCACCTTTTCCAGGAAGTCAGGAATCCCAACGATCCACCTCCTTTCGTCCTCCATGAGGTGAAAGATGCAGTGCAGGTGGTGAAGAAAGGTGCCGTCGCTTGGAAATTGGCCATGAAGAAGGAGATGGCAGTCATCGATCTCATGAAGTCAAGACAACAAGCGTACTTTCAATTCATGATCTCTTGCATCTCAGGGCTCTTTGTCTTCTTGGCGACCTTCTTCTCTGGCCTTCTACTGGATGCAGCCAAAACTGGCCGTGTGCATATCCCATACTTTTCCAATTTTTTGGTCGCCTTCAATACTACGGGCGAGCTATGAACAGCAATCGACCGACTACCGAAGGTAGCTTGAGTTGCAAAAGGTTGGGCCCAATAAGGGTTCAACTGCGTGATTTCCCTGATAATCCGAATGGATCATTTTATGTTCTCGAATAATTAAACATTATATTGATATAATATTAGAAAATATATTTTGATTTGTTGGAATGATTATATATGTTTGAATTGGATATTCTTGAAAATTCCGATATATGTTTTATGAATTAATATTCTTTCGAGATTTTATTATTATTATTTTATATATTATAGAGATATTATAATGAGATGTTAATTCAATATTTGTGATTGTATTAAAAATATAGATAGGCTCCGGGGTGGTTTGGGGCGACCCTGAGGTAAGGCTTTATTAGGGTTCTATTAGGGTTTTACTAGGGGGGTTTTACTAGGGGTTCCACTAGGTTTTGCAAGGGCGGGGGGTGATTTGGGCTGGTTTGAGGTAAGGTTTTATGAGGATTCCACCAGGGTCTAGGGTTTTAGGCTGTGGGGTGGTTTGGGTGGTTTGAGGTAAGGTTCTACGAGGGTTCTACTAGGGTTTTAGCAATTTCTTTGAGGGCTGGGATGATTTGGTTTGAGGAAGGTTGCACGAGGGTTCTACCAGATTTTCATCAGAATTCTGCTAGGGTTTGACTAGGTTTTACGAGGGTTGCGGTGGTTTGAGGTAAGGTTCCACGAGGGTTCCACTAGATTTCCACCAGAATTCCACCAGTCCGTCGTGCTCCGGACGAGGGTTCCACCAGGGTTCTACCACTTTCTTCGAGGGTTCCATCAGGCTTTTACTAGGGTTCCACTAACGGTCCGGGCTGGTTTGAGGTAATATTCCATGAGAATTCTAATAGAATTCCACCAGGTTTTGCAAGCTAAGGTTCCATTCCAGCACGGTTCTAGCAGGGTCCCACAAGGTTCTGCGAGGGCTGCGGGGTGGTCCGGGGTGGTTTGAGGTGAGGTTGTATGAGGGTTTCAGGGTTCCACCAAGATTCTGCGAGGGTTGTGGGCCCTGAGGTTTCACAGGGTTCCACAAAGCTCCAAATGCTCTACTAAGGGTGTGTCGTGCGGATCAATATCGCTTTGCTCATGGGCGGAACACTAAGCAAAACCGAAATCAATGGTGTTTAGCACACTTTCACTGTTTTGTGACTTGCTCACTTGCTCAATGGCAAATCAGATCACGTCGCTGCGGAACTCATGGTGCAGCAGAGTAAATGCTTGGCATTGCTGCTTGGTGGGCTTTGGGTTCCAAGAATTCCACGAGGCTGCGAGGGCCATGAGATCAGAAGGTTTCCACCAAATTCTGCAAAAGCTATGGGGCGGCCCTGAGGAAAGGTTCCAGCAAAGTTTCATGCTGAGCTCCACGAAAGTTGCGTTTGCGAGGTTCACCGGGCCTGGGTCGGGGCCCGATTGCACCGCCGGGGACCGCCCGATTGCACCGTTTGGGCCCGATCGGCCCCGATTGCGCCATCGCGCCCCGATCGGGGTCCGACTCAGTCGGGACGGGGCCGGGCCCCGTCAATTGTACCAAGCTGGCATCGCTTAGTTTTACTAAAGATATGCATATTAAGGAAAACCGGCGTTGAGCCATAATATGGCTGGGGACGGGACGATCGGGGCCCGATTGCACCGTCGGGCCCCGATCGGGCCCCGATTGCACCGTCGGGCCCCGATCGGGCCCCGATTGCGCCGTCGGGCCCCGATCGGGCCCCGATTGCGCCGTCGGGCCCCGGCAATTGCACCAAGCTACGTCGCCTAGTTTTGCTATAGATACAGTTGCAATCCGCATGCTAAGGAAAACCGGCGTTGAGCTATAATATGGGTGGCTGGGGTTGCACCACGGGACGATTGCACCGTCGGGCCCCGATCGGGCCCCGATTGCACCGTCGGGCCCCGATCAGGGCGAGCTCGTAGCTTTGCTTTACAAGGCGGCATCCTCAGCAACACCGGCGGTGAGGATGGTCCCGGGGCGTTCCGCGAGGATTCTGGGAGGGTGTGGTGCTATTGGGGATATCGCCCGAGCTTATTATTGTTTTTATTTATTACAATGTGCTGTTATTATTTATAGTTCTTAGACTATATTTATAATATTGTTGGTTTGATTTAGTATATTTTGTTTATTATTAAGTTTGGTTGTTTGGTATGATGTATTGGACGAATTGATTTATTGGTTTGTTGTTTTATTTTTTTCTGGATGAATGGATATTTTTTGTTTTTTGTTATTTCTTAGTTGGGTATGGATTTATGCTTTATTTATTTTTATTTATATTTTGTTATTTCTTAGTTTGGATACTTAATATATATCTTGGGGTGGATATATGTATTTGTTTTTAATTATTTTCTTTTCTTTAATTAGATTATATTGTTTTGTAATTTGGATATTTGGTATATCTTTTATATAGTTATAACTATTTTTTATTTATTTATATGTTTTTATTGTTTTATTTATTTTTGGTTTTTGTTTATCTCCCCAATATCTAGAAGAGAGACAAAGGCAACCACATCGGCCTAAATACAAAAATATATGAAAAGAAATAAAAACAACATATTTAATAGATAATAAACAACAAATAAACCCATTTACGAAACTACAGAAATAATACAAATAAACCCATCCACCATCAAATAAATCGGTCCATCCAGAGAGCCGTGCTGCATCCAAGCTAATTCGTTCAGCTAGAAATGCTAGACGCATAAGATGTGTGGTTGTTATACCCTCATTGCATGAGCTGAGCTGGCTTCATCAAACGAAGCTCCTAAAATGCCAAGCCATTCCTCAGCTGACTCTCAACATACGCTTTTTTCCAAAATGGGCGTTGTGCCAACGTGTCTTTGCAGCTATAGTTCTGGCCTTGGCCGGCAGCAACGGCACGTGCGATCCGACGTCTGAAAAAAAGCCTTTTGTTTGTCGGGGCGATCAAACCGGGGTCTTTTGAAATCCCTTGACAGAATCAATCAGGGGCACTACATATCAAGGTTGCCAAGCGCAGCCTTATATGGGGGTCCCTCGTTCACGCTCTGGCTTCACTGTTCACCGTAGTATATCTTCGGCGGAAACAAGAAACCTTCTTATTTGACCAAGCTTTTCCGGCAAGGTTTACTTTCCACGCACGCACATAGCCATACGTTCACTAGACGTCGCTCGCGACATCCTTTGCCCCACGACACTCCCATTGTTTGGGCACCATCTTCAAAGTACGCAGGCCATCAAGCAATGTGGACTCGCCGGAAGCTTTGGAGGCATACTGAAAGGAAGAAAGGCATAAACATTTTCCTACAAGACGCAACCTGTGCTAGCGCACGCTAAACGGAAAAGCACTCAAAGTGCTTTGTTTTATAACCTTTCCAGCAACATGCAAAATGTTACGCCTCTCGGGGTTCTTGGACTTGCCGGCCACGTCAGAGGGTGGCGCCGCTCAGATTCGCCTTGCGTGTACGGGTCAAGCAGGCGTGCGCTTGATGTAGGAGCTGCTGCAGTGCTGCTGCAAATTCTGCAGCGCCGTGGCGCTCGCGCACCTTCTAACACAAAAGGAAGCTGATCTTCTTGTGCTCTTGCAGCAAACTCCAACCTTGCACAAAACACAGGTCAATGTATCGACATACCTTATTGTCCGTTACCAAAGCATGTGACCCACATGTCCCCAATATGTTTGAAAATGGGTGTTAATTCAAACGTGTTTTAACATTTAGGGTCGGCCAAGATCTGTTTAAACGGCTTACACGTGTAATGTGTGACAACATGTTTACGCTTAGACAGTTTAACTATTGAGCGTGTTTATCCCGGTCCCACAGACGCAGCAAGTTCACTGACAAGTTGCAGCAGAGATTTGCGCGCTCCGTCTACGGGATTGCCCCGTGCAGCACCAGCAGCTTGGGCTTGGAATTGTTTTTGCCCGCACGGCGCCGCGGCGTGATCCTTGTTGCAATATCGGGGGGAGTGTTGGTCCACCATCGTCTTAAGCGATGGAACCGAACTCTGTAACGGCGTAGCGATGCAGTCCCGTGCGTAGCCACCTGGTCACCTGCCCTATGGTGGTCAGGGCTGCTGCCGTGGCCAGAGGTGCGATTGCCGGCGCCAGCGCGCTGCTGTCCAGCTTCAAAGCCAGCAGCTGCGTTGTTGCCGGATTAGCTGCCCTGCAGTGACGTGCGTGCGTTGTCCAGAACCTAAGCCAAGGAATTAACCGCTTCTTTTCTCTGCGCGGTTCATTTCCTGCTCGGACGACGAGTTGGGTACGGGGCGTGCTTTTTGTTGCTAGCCGTCGGCCCAATACGCTAACCACTGCGCCATTTCCGGAAAGCTCGAATTTCCGAGACGCATAGAATGCGATCAGGACCGGTTTTGCCTGCATATTGAAGCAAGCTGAAGCCCCTCGCAGAAGTGCAAGCAGAAGGGCTGTGGCCGCACCGCGTAAGGGAAAAAGTGCTGAATGATAAGCTCCGAGGCTGCCTTATAAGAGGTTTTAAGATTTTACAAAAAATAGAAGAAAGGTTTGTTTTTGTCTTTTTTGCTTGACACGATGCTTTTTGAATATTTATTTGTTTCTTATTGTCTGATAGCTCTTTATTTGTTCTCGGTTGTTATGGATTTATATACGGTGTATTCTATGGGTAGATGTATGTATTTGAGGCTTAGAAATGCGTGCTTGAACGCTTATATGGGCTTGATTAAGCTATAGGTAGCATGTTGCGAATGTATGTATGAGTGCTCAAAGTAAATGATTATATATATATATTATTAATGAGTTTTAATTGATTATATTGGCATGTTTCAATTTAACGCATGTTTTTTGGTGTATGTTTGCATTTTAGGTGAAAACATACGATTATTCTAATAGAATATATATATATATGATATGATTATAATTGTTCGAGAATACATTTACAGAAATTATTGTTATAATTATATAAAATGGAGTCTTGTAAATATGAATGGATTGTCTGTTTCTTATTAGAGGCGTTAGGATGGTGTTTAATTTGCATTAGGGTTTTTAGTGATTTTGGTATCCAAGAGTTGGTGTGCGGGTTGTTTCGATGAACTTTATATATCTTTTAAGGGCATAATATTAAGATTGCCGGATTAGATAGATATTGAAATACATATTTTGAATTAAATTAATAAAATATAATGAAATAATTTATAAATCAAAATAATGAAATATTTAGTGAAACAACGTTGTGAATTGGGAAATGTGGGTTTGTGGTTTGTAACTTTAGTTAGTGAATTGAGAATATGGATTTCTAGGTTTATGAATTGAGTAAAGGAGCCAATTGGTCTTTGCTAATTGGCCTGTTAGCGGCTTCCCCAATAGGTGGGGCGAGCATTTGCTAATTTATTTCATTAATTTGAATAGTAACAATTTGTCGATTTGAGAAATTCAACCTCTAAAATTTATTAGTTTTTATTATTTCAATTCATTAAATTTTATTAATTTTCGCTAAATATTTTATTAAAGCTTATACATTTCGTAAATTTATGAAATTCATTGAAATTTATTGGAATTTGATGAAATTTAGTGAAATTTGGCAAAATTGTAAAAGTTTCGTTAAATTTCACCAATTTAGGCTTACGAAATTTTAGACATTTGTTGAAATTTAATATAGGTTAATGATTTTTTTCATTTTTCAAAGATTTATGAATAAAATAGTGAATAGAATTAGTGAAAATTAATGAATTTGCATTTATGGAAATTATAGGCGTTACGTCAGGCAGATTTAGGACTAATCGAATCGAAGGCTTCCTTTTAACATATAAATAATATTTCGCTTTGTTTTGCTAAACCTAAGGGCCTAAGCTTTAGCATAACTTACCTAGACCTAATTATCTCGCTATATAGGCATATATCCATTCACTATTCCCTTTCATGATTTCCATTCGCAATTGCTTTAATGTACTATTCCCATTCACTATTTTATTTGCTAACATTCACTAAATAATTATTAGTTAAATCCACACAAAAGGTCGCCAGCACAATGGAAAACTATAATCGATTCCTAATTATGCTTGAATATAAATTTGCCTCCGCTTTCCTCGTATGCAATTATCACGCATTATTGGACAAACGGGAGAAAACAAGGCTGAGGCAAGAAGGTAGGGATACCTTATATCGAACATACGAGAGAATGGGAACTTGTATTTTCTAATGAACGCAAATACTTTATTAAATCGATATAAATAATTACTATAATACAATAAAACACTTTGGAGCATTCTATCGAATAATAGATTTATATAAAAGATATTGTATAATTAAACAAAAAACATAATATGTCGGAAAATGTTTGCTAAAACGAAATCTATACATGCTGGAGATATATCCAATAACAATAATATATACATAATAATAATAATAGTAGATTCGTACGCTAAGAATATATTACAAAAATTCTAGATTAATCGTGCACAAACATTATTTCCTATTTAAAACATGTATACAAAACACAAGCGTTATTTAAGGTAGAGCCCCATGGAATAACGTCTTATAACCAATTTCGGGAATTTGATTTATGTATTGCATAGGTATGCAGAGAATATTAACTCCATATAAACACACTTGTATTATTTAAGTAAATATATATATATATATTCTATATAATTATATTGTATATATTTTTGCCACATGTTATAAGTCAACACATAAACGGGTTTTGGTTAAATATATTTGTATAATCTAGGTCTATGCTAGTGTTGCACGTGAACTATTCCAAGTGGGCGTATATATAGGTTTTAGGTGAACAAAAATATGTTTTTTTTTTCATATATATGTATATATATATATTCTAGGTTGCCGGATATATGTATATATATTCTAGAATACATATTTATTATTAGACGAATATGCGTGTGTGTGTGTGTCTATGTGCGTTCCGGATATATATATTTCTATATATATATATTATATCGTTTTAATAAATACAGATATATTCTAAGAAAACACATATTGGTTATTGAATAGATATGTATCTACTCCGCATACATCTATATATATGTTCATACATATATATATATGGTCTATATATGAATGTATATATTTTCCAATTAGACATACATTCATATTCTAGAAAGACATATGGTTATATATTTAGATGAATATATATAAATGTATATGGGTCTACTCCATATATATAATTATATACATTAATAAATAAATATATATTTATTAGATATATATTTATATATATATAAATAAATATATATATATATATATTATAATTAAATTCATATATATATTTTAGATAAATATATATTTATTTTTTGATTAATATATATATATATATATTTTGGGTATATATATATATATTATAATTATATTTCTATATATGTATTTCTATATTCCAATTAAGTATATATTTTTGTTCCAGGAGAATATATATCTAATATTAAATACATATTCATATATATTTATGTTATTTGTATATATATAAATATACCTGTATTCCAAATACATATATATGTATTTTTAGATAAGTACTCATATATATACATATATATATATATACTCCGGGTATATATATATGTCCATGTATACGCAAATGTAAATTCCATATATATTCATAATTAAATTAACACATATATATATATGTGTGTTCCAATTGGACACGTGTTTTTGTTCCAAAAGAACATATAATTGTTTTCGAATAAACACACTAGTATATGTTCCGGGTGCACATCTATCAAAATCTTTATATGTATGTTCATCTATACACATCTATATGTTCCATATGAACATATTATTATATGCTAGGGGAACATATTCTATATCTAACATGCATATTTGCTCTCTAAGTGTGCACATGCATAGGCTCCAGAAAATGCATAGTTGTTTTCGAGGTACGCATATATATATATATATATGTATATATGCGTTTCAAATAAATATATATATATATATATTCAAGTATATATATATATATTCATGTGTAAATATATATGTGTTTTAATCATATATATAATATTCTTAAATATATATTTATATTCCAATAATATATATATATATATCCTACATATATATTTGTTAATTTTATATAATTGTATTCCAGGTAATCATATATATAATTTATAAATAATTTAAATATACATATATATCATTATATTCTAAATAAATATATATATTCCATATAACAAAATGTTAATATGTCATAAGTAAACACATACATATATATATTTTAAGTATATATATATATTTCATAAGAAATATATATTAATTTTCCAATTCAATTCATATATATATATGCTGGAAATAAATATATATATATATATATTTATAAATGTATATCTATATATAGCAGACCTATTGCTTCAATTAATATATATTCCATATATATATATATTCATCTATATATCTAAATTAAACAATATATATAATATACCAATATAACCATATATTTGCACAACCACACTTATATTCATATTCGTGCTCGTCCACTATCGCATACGCTTACCCAATCTCAATTCCTATACGGTATTACAATATGAAACATACCAACAACTTACCTATATCAATACAACTCGTACCGAATTCATAATTATCAATTAATTTTTCTATATTTGCATAAAAATATCTAAAAACACTTCCATTCGACCTTATATCACAAACATAATTCATATATATAAAAGAAATTATTAACTAAATCAATCCAATATTAATATATATTATTTCTTATAATTTATCCATATATCAATTCATCCATATCCCAAATTTTATATAAGTAACACCTTAAAAAATCAAAACCTAACACCTTAAAAAATCAAACAACAACTTATAAATATAAATAAACAATAATGTTATTTTGTACCATCTAACTCTTTTAATTCCCAAACCCATTTTAAATTTAATACGGTATTTTTTATACTCGCACCACCCCATAACCCTTGCCGTAACCCTTACAAAACCTCGTAGATTCCTCGGTAAAACCCTAATAAAATTTCTAATAACACCATAATAAAACCATAATACAATCCTCGTAAAACCTCTTCTCAAACCCATTCCGGAGAAAAAAATAATAATAATTTACAACCATAATTTCACAACACCATTCACCTACTTCAAAAATTCCTTCACAAATATTTCTACAATATTAACCACCTAAATTATTTCCTTTATAACAACCTATATCATAACATTAAACATTAAACAAGCGGAAATATACAAATTTTAATCCTTATAATTACTTATAATTATTCCATGTTAGTATCGATTTTTTAAATTACACTCATAAATATAATTTCCTAAATATCTTTTTCAAACTAATCCATATAACTAAAAAAACAAATAATTCATTTCCTAATCAATATATATTCCAAACTCAATAATAATATCCGTCGATATTAATCATCGTATCGAACACCTAACACAAAATAAAACATATTCCCCCCCCCCAACCCCCCCCAACCCGATATCTAATATATAGAATATCGCACAATAATTTAATAACGCTCCACTAAACATAATCTATCGCATAGCTTTCCCCTTAATTTCCCCTTCATATCCTTTTCATATATCCTATAATATCCTAATTATGTCCTTTCCATTCCTTTTAATTCCCCCTTTATATCCCTATTATTTCCTTGCTATATCCATTTCATTTTCCATACATATCTCGTTCTTTCGTTGCGAGTTATTTTCCTATATCTCCCATCGTACCGATTAATTACTTTATCTGTTATTTCCTTTTCATTCTCCTTATTTTCATTTCTATCCTTCATATCCTTTTCAATTCCCTTTTGTTTCTTTTTCATTTTCCTATTTCCTCCCCTTATTTCTTTATGTTTCCTTGCATTTCCCCTTTACTCCCCAACATTTTTCCGCAAAAAAAACACGGTGTTTCCAGCGTTTTCGGCAAAACAAATCAAGATGTTCGGCAAAAAGAGAAAGAGCCGGTAGGGGGATTCGAGCCTACGACCCTTACTTAGGACATCGAAGTAATTCAGGGGTATTACAACTTAGATGGTCCATTGGCGTTTGAGACATCCGGATTTTTATTTCCGGATCTCAAAAAGGAGAAATCAAGACCAAAGTAAGGGTGGTCATTCTCAATCATGAATTACATCACCCAGTCATGCTGTTGTTCACCGATGCTCGTAAGCTCAAGGTTCGTAACGCCAGACAGGTGCAAACACTTCGGCTCTACACTTGCGATGGCTCGGCCTTTCTCATTACCCAAAAACACCGTGGAACACGTGTCTTTTGATCATGGTTTCCATTTGATTCTAAGGCGCAAACCACCGGATCCCTTTGCCCTTGTCATCTGAGCCCACTTGGTGGGCGCCCTGTCGGTGCCGATGGCCGTGGCGGAAAGCTGGACTCATGGAGTCGTGGAACATTTCTCCGGGAGGCCAATGTGCAGTAAGTGAAACGGGACTTAAAACACATTCACAGGCGTCCTGACAAGCACGCTGGCCACAGTGGCCAGCCCCCGCGCTCGGAAGCGAGCTGGAAGCTGTGTTTCTGCGAGCAATGAAGGCGTAGTCTGAACAAGGAAAGAACTTGTTGTGGACCATATACTACCACGAGCCTTCATGCTGACCTGATGAGAGATGTCCCATTCGGGGGCTCTCTGCATCATGAATTTCAAGCATCGAGAAAACCTGAGCACGCTTCCGTGGCGTCGTGATTGGCTTTGTGTGTCTGCATCTGACTAATCGTGAGCAGTGCTGACATGAGCAAGAACTGAATTTGCAATCAGCACCAAATGCAACACGCATAACCACAACTCCAACACACACTACCCAACGACCACGCACTGCCTACATACACGCACAAAACACGCGCGACCACAACTGACAAATCACTGACACAAACACTTGCGCAAACACATCGACACCCACACATCGAACCAAGCAAGCAAGCAAGCAAGCAAGCAAGCAAGCAAGCAAGCAAGCAAGCAAGCAAGCAAGCAAGCAAGCAAGCAAGCAAGCAAGCAAGCAATCAGGTGAGCGACTCATCAGCTGACCCGGCAATCAATCAAACAAAGAATCCAAAGAATCAAACAAAGCCACACACACAACAGACATACGCACACACACACAGACACCATGCACTCGCACTTAAGCAAACAGTCACACACACACACACAAACACAAATCACATGCAATAGACATGACACAGGCAACAGCAGCCAAGCAGCTTCGAATCTCGCCCGTCACCTTATCCGCTTTTCTGCGATACATGACTGTGGATCTTGACTCAGTTGTTCAGTGACCCTGGAAAAAAAGGGGAACCCTTTTTGGGGAAGTGGGGCAGCCACACAAAAAAAAGGGGAAAAAGGGAGCCACTGAACAACTGAGTTGACCATATGCTCACATGCAATTCACTACCCGGAACATACGAGGTCATCACTCCGGCTACCAAGCAGGCTTTCAATGTATGCCACTGCCGCAGCAAATGTTCTCTCAAATCCAAGCGTCGTCCTCGCCCTGAATGACGTCTGAGAGCTCCCCCTTGGCTTCGAGATCCTTGAGCCTCAGCGATCAAACCTGCAAATTTGTCTCAGCCCGGATTTCTATCAAGGCACCCTTCACCACCCAAAAACGGGCGCTGGGCCTGAGCCGCCCTGCCTAAAGGAATCAAAGCATGGGCTCCTGAGAAACAAAACCCGGCAAAACCACGGCCCTCATATCTTGCCTGAACTGCATATTGCATATGGAAGGAACCCCCCAAGGAAGCACGCACCGCAAAGAAGGGTTGCTTTAGAAGGGTTCGGAGAACCTGAGCCATGCAATTGTCTCTCTCCATGGGATTCCATTTTGCCACCAAACTGGGTGGGTTTCCTCAGTAGGGGGTTGGTCGTGTCCTCAAAAAGGGCTCCCTGGTCAAAGGGAAACAAGACACACATCTGGCCCGAAAGCTTCATGCCAACATCTTCCCCCACCAAAATTGTGTTTTTGTTTGTCAGGCTCCCTGGTGGTCAAAGGCTGGCAACACCACCTTCCCGTGGAAACCCGACGGAACCCCCCTTTTGCCACGCAGCCAAAGCATAAAGTTTGAGGAGTAGCGCGCCACCAACGCGGCCACCGGCCTCGGATTCCGAGACGAGACCGAGGACTTTTTGACCCCAACATGGTTTTCTGGCTTCCTGGAAGGATACCCCCTTTCACCCAAAGAAGGAGCCCTCAACAAGAAGACACACCAATTTTTATAGTTTCGCAGGTATGGATCTTTACCAATATAAGCTAGGCACACCCACCCAGACCTGTAAATGCCTTTGACCCAAATCACCCCAACACGAAAGCCCCTCATTCCCATTTAAGTGTGACTCACCGAAATTCCCTTTACAAATGGTAGTGTAACTTCTGCATGACATGATGGACACGTCAGCTAACCAACTGCTATCAAGACTCTAACGGCTGCACACAGGTTTCTTCCAACACCAAAAAGTATAACTTTCCAAGACCAACATGACTTGCCCTCTTTCGCTCTTCTGGTGCGCAGCAAAGGGAAGAACCCAACACAGGTTGGATCAGTGGGAATTGTTCACTTCTAGGGAAGTACCCGCAGAAGCACAGTGGATTTCCAAGGGAAAAAGTGGGGGCCCGTTTTTGATTTTAATGAGCTGCCTTCTCCAAAAAGACAAAATCAAGTCTTGGCCTTGCTTGGAGGGTCCCGGATTGGACGTGACTGGTTGGCTCGTCCCAAAACCCGCCGGCGCCTGATGAGGGCCACGATGTCTCCGAAGGCTTTGGGGGCCACCGCGCAAAGGTCGCACTCCGAGACCGCGGTGAGCTGACCCACCTCGCGAAGCAAGGCGCCCCTTTTCCTCAACCCCTTCCTTTCCAGACCAACACAGCACCAAAAGAGGCACCCCACAATCCAAACATCTGTTGTTCGAACCCTGAACCTGGTATCCAAGCTCAACTAGGGATTCTCCCTATTGGATTCACACAAGTTGCTTGGTCAGTCTCC